>JAOTQR010016784.1:41641-53454 GCA_025774065.1 Solanum ossicruentum
GAGGCAAAAGCAGAGGAAGACAGGGGAGGAAGGGGGGGGGGGGGGGGGGGGGAGGGGGTGAGGGGGGGACGGTAAAATAAAGGATTACATTGTCAGGACTTTAAAGAAGCATCGTTTTGATTATATCGATACTATCCCCCATGCGAAGTTATACTTACTATCTCAAATCTCTCTCGATGCCTCGAATCAAAGGCTAGGATTAGTCTGTCTAAAAGAAGAGAATACGCAGCAATAGACATCATGAAAACACCAGCTGGAGGGAATTTTGTCGAGTTTGCTTCTTCTGCCCTTTCATCTTTTTGTCCTTCTTCCTCGCAGGAACGGGGGATTCTCCTCCGAATATTAATGACGAAAGGTTGGTTTGTTTATTTGCAATTGCAAAAATTATCCATTGATATGATATTTTTTCTTTCATCTGCTTAAACGATTGCCGTGAGTAACCTTATAGGAATAATTGGATTTCACTTATTTACAAGTAATAAAAATAAAATTAAAGTAATTGCGTAATTCATCCACTATTCAACTGTTTAATAAAACTATTCCACTTTTGACTTTAATTCAACTTTTGAATGCAACTAGTGGGAAGAAATTCTATATTTAGTTTGACACCCAAGGCCCTGGGCTGACAAAGAAAATGGATCAGCATCGCACTTCCATCCGGGTCAAGAGATGCGAGAGAGGTATGAGTGCAGTTCGATCATCCCATTTTATGAAGTCTTGGCCAAACGACTTTGTCTTGCAAAAGCACTAGCATAGTTCGCTTCGGCCGTGTCATTAGTGTCAATGATGATCTTTCCGTCTCTCACCATCACTACTTTAATGAATGCACAGAGAAGGCCCTCATGGAACGTTGGTCTTAAATGTATTGTGTGCTTCTGCTCCATCCCCCATCTGACCTGCAATCAAATCAGGCGTTATAAACTAATTCAGAAAGGCATGCTCAATTTCTTAGTCAAGTCATTTTTGGAGCTCCTGGAACTTTCTCCATATTGATGACCCCTGAGTAGAAGATGCAGCTGTCATCGGGGAACAATCCACTGAGACTGGACCAGAAGTGAAAGACGACTCGAAGAGGGAGAGGCCGTAAGGAGGAAGTCTAATAAAGTTGCTTTGCAATCAAGTTGCTTAGCTTTCTCTTCCCTGAGTGTCAAAGAAAATATCTAATATCTCAACCAATGTTAATAGTTTAATTGAAAACTTCTCGTTATGATTCAAAAGTTGATTTGAAGTTTGCTTTAAACAAATCAAATAGAGAATTGCTTTCAAGTTTATTTAATTAGTTAGCTCAGTTTCATTGCTTTAAGGTGGAATTAGAATTGTATTGTTTGAATTCCTTACCCTTTAAAGCAATTCCACTAAAATTAAACAATTCTAATTCCACCTTAAGCTTGAAAGTTGAATTGTTTAATTAAAGGCTTTCAAGTGTAATAGTTATTGTTGATTTAATTGCTTGAAAGTGAAGTTAAATTAGCAATTACTTGCTTGAAAGTGGAAAATTGAAACCATTTAGGTTGAAAGCCATAATGTTGATACCTAAAGCGGTAAACCAGATACCTACTACAAGCTAAGCATCTAGGAAGAAGTGTAACGAACGAGAGTTGTTGAAACTAAAGATCAATCAGACAGAAAAGACAAATGCAATTCATTCAGCTCGAATATTGCCTTTTGTCTTCCTCCTTCACTCTACATCGTAGAGACAATAGGTTAAACTCCTTTATGTACTTTTCTATATAAATTAATGAAGTTTCAAATTCTTAAACTTATTTATAAATTTTGCTTCGACTGGTAGAAATTAATCAATAAACTTTAGAACTTCTTGTTCTTCATGCTATGGGGACTACACAATATAAGAGAATGACTAAGGCAATTGCCAATAGTTTCTATTGAAAGACAGGCTAGCTCTTTAAAAGGGAAGTATTCCCCTGCCCTTCAATTGTCTATTAGATTTGACAGCAGAACAAGGGGAAACCAAGTTTAATAGTTTAATTAATTGATTTACAAACTTGTTAATTCCACTTGAAAGCAATTAAATCAACAATAACTATTACACTTTCAAGCAATTAATGAAACTGAGATAATTCAATTGAACACAATTCAACTTAATGAAAGTATGCAACTGAAACAAGCACTGAAACTTATTCCCCTGGGTGATCAATTCTTTATTTGATTTCTTTTTTCGACTTGGCGAAGTGTACCAAAGGGTATGACGAACGAAAGCACTTGTCCCCACCCCCTAATTGTCAAATATCATATCGAATTTCTCACCCCCGTACAATCAATAAAAATATACTGGAGGACTTTGTCGAGAAAGAGAACTGAAGAATTCTAAGGGTTAAGATGGTATGAAGTCGGCCCGTGGAAAGGTTTTGTAAACCAAGATCTGACTTCTCCAAGTAGGCGATGGCCGCTCCAATTGAAGAGTGATCTTGGACCAAATGTTTGAAAATGAATTTCTAATATGGCGACAGCCTTCCTCAGGGGGTGCACCGAGAGCTCATGTGGAGCCATTTCCTCATTTGCCTACGAGACAACGGTGATTGAGGGCTGGTTCAAGCAAGAACGACTCCTCGGTGGAGAAGGCGATATCGAAGATAATTAACGGACTTTATATCTTTTATAAAGAATTGGAGGAATATTATATGATTTTTTCCGGAGCATTTAGCAATACCAGCAGCCTGGTGAGGGCTGGCTATCTAAGGTGGAAGACCCCGAGGGATTAATTTGGAAAATGAAAATGGTTTGAAGATCTGAATTGATAGACCACCTTATGGCCGATGTGATTACCAGCCAAAGGGCAAAAAGATGGGGTTGAATGCGACTCTGTGAAGGTCAGTCCGTCTCCCAAATCAACGCTAGGGGTGCCGCTCGCAGACACTTCTAAATACATTTTTTTCTCATTCAAAAGTGTTCAGCTTAAAAAGTGCTCTAACTCCGGATATTTGGTGCCAATTTTGGCCCTCACCCAAAAGTTGTGTTAAGGAGAGTGAAGTATAAGAGTGGAATTACTTTATTTAAATCGAATATCAAATATCTTTGCTGCTGAGAAAGATCCGGATTTCCCAGAGAGTCATGAAGCTCTGTGCGTCGGTTCCTATATGATCCAGAGAAGGGTGTGGAAGCGGATTTATCACCCGAAAGTTGCATTAAGGAGAGTGAAGTATAAGAGTGGAATTGCTTTATTTAAATCGAATATCAAATATCTCACCCTGCATAAAGAAAACCACACGACTGCTCTTGAAAGATTGAAGGCGCAGCTCTGTATGAGGCTCGTACTGCAAAGCAAATGTAAGGGCGTGTTCTCCAAGAAAATAGATGCGCGACTAATGTGCTAGCTGCGCCGTTGCTTGTTCCCTCACTAAAAACTTTCTAGATATCTGTCTCCATTATCTATCGGAATGAGTTGAACATAGTTACACTTATTTCGTTTATCAACTCATATTTGTTTCAAATGAGTTGTTCGTTGTTCGTGGAGGCAAACCGAAGGAAGAGCAAAAGGAAGGTTGGGTGCTTGTGGGGCGCATGGATCAGAAAAGAAAGCCTCTTTCACTAAGTTGCTAACCGTACTAATCTTCTTATCTAAAGAAGACTTAGAAAATTCTGCATTCTTTGAACCCCACGCTTCCTTTACCCACCCGGGCATCACTCACTCCCCAACCTGCATAGCCTTCCGCCTTGTAAATATTCCCACGGAGAAGGGTGTTAAGCGGATTCATCACCTGAAAGTTACGTTAAGGAGAGTGAACTATAAGAGTGGAATTGATTTATTTAAATCGAATATCAAATATCTCACCCTGCGTGAAGGATGTTCCACTTCTCACCCTTATACTTGCTTTTCAGAATGACTTGAATCCTAGTTTCATTAATTGAATAGTTGAATTACTTGCTTTAAATAAACCCCGAGAAAAGGGTCAATGGAAAGGCTTTCTCGGCCTGCTTCCCGATTGAATACGAAGTTGAACATCCTGAATGAACTACCTGGGCTCGGAGCGAGTTGTGCCTTACCCCTGTTGTCAAATCAAATATTGACTTTCTCACCTTGCTAAAAATGTCATTCTTCACTTGCATGTGTTATGCATATCAATGTGGAAGTGAACATCATGAAACTGCTTCTTTTTTGGTTGCTGAAACTTGAGTTTTTTTCTTGCTTTTTGTTTTTTCAAGAAGAAACTAAGAAAGTAACTTACTTTATGTAATTAATGAAAAAAGTACTGAAAGCAAGTAATTAATGCTTCAAAGTTGCTAAAACCCGTGTTTTTTTTGTTGCAATTGGTCTTTTCCCGTCTTTTTTTCTTGATTACATGGGGGTGAGAAATTCGATATGATATTTGACAACTGGGGAGTGGGGACAAGTGCTTTCATTCGTGATACCCTTTGGGGCATCACTCACTTCGCCAAGTTGAATTGCGTTCAGTGTAATAGTTTCATTACTTGCTTTCAAGTTGAATTGGCAATTACTTGCTTTAAAGTGTAATAGTTATTGTTGATTTAATTGCTTTCAAGTGGAATTAAGGGCTATAATTCAACTCCTTAACTTCGGATAGCAGTTTTGAAGCTTTCTCTTCCCCATAGTTTAATTAATTACTTGAAAGTGGAAATGCGTTCAGTTGCATAGTTTCATTGTCATTAATTACGCTGCTTTCAAATTGTTTAATTTATTGCTTTGTTGAAATCAAATATCAAATTTCTCACCCGGGCGGTGGATAAGGTATAAGAAAGCAAGTGGTTTCGTTCGTGATACCCTTTGGGGCATCACTCACTCCACCACCCGACTAGCAAATTCCTCAAACTGAACACCACTTGACTGCAAACAAAGTCATTGTGTAATTAATTAAACAAGTTTGTAAATCAATTAATTAAACTATGCAACTATTCTCCTTACACCTGTTGTCAAATATCGAACCTTACTTGCTTGAAAGTCGTGGATCACAGGGGCGTATCCTAGGAGCAAAAATGGGACGCTATTTGGCAGTTTTTTGGATGTTAAATATGGATGCCTTACTTTTTTTTGGCATTGGAAGCACATCACATTATGGCAGACTAACCACTTAACCAACCTATCTTTATCTAGAGAAGCAACCGCTCGCTCGAAGTCTGGGGGAACCACACTGCTGTCGCTGCCCTTCGAGCGGCATGTTACTCCTTTATCAACAAAAGGTGATGCAACGTACAAACTTGTTTAATTAATTAGCAGTTCATTCTATGCTCTTGGTCGGCCTCCCCTCCGTTGTCTCAACCAAGCAACTCCTTTACTCCGTTCCCCTTTGGTACACTAAAAGAAGATTCATCACCGTTCTAGTTTCATTAATTGCTTTAAAGTGGAATTAATTACTTCAGATTCTCATGTTCGGATTTCTGTACCCCCTGAGTAATTGCCCTTCGAATAATAGGTTCTCTTGACTTGCTCAACCTCCAATCAGAGCGAGGCTTTGGTTACCTAATGGTACGGATAAACCAAAATCGATATGAATGGAAGATGCCTCTGCCGCGCTTCTCTTTGCCCCTTAAACTTCAGAAAGGGAAAGGCAGTGACGAGAAAGTTTTTTAAGAAAATGGGCAGGATTCCTCTTTGAGACAGGAGCTAAGCCCCAAGGATTCATTTCAAGTCTATCGGCCTCCTTTCCCCTACAGCTCTCAGGTAAAAAGGGGTTATCGCTATAGAAAATCCAAAAATCCTGGGTTGACAGAAAAATATCTCATTTTTGCCCGTCTGACAGAATTGGTATTGGCTATAGCTCCCTCGCCCCTCTATCTTACGGTCGAGTCTACTTTTCCGCCCCTCTCCCTTGAAGAAAGAGAAGAATTTCTTGGGAAGATCCGTTCGTTCTTTTTTCTCTGCAACGGATCCACTTCCACGGCCGGCCTACTAACGGGCCAGATGCCTTCCTTTGAGGGTTTTGGTGAAAGGCTTGGCAAACCATGTTCGAATTCTTGGAACATGTCGAAGGAGAAGGAAAACAAATCTGGAAAGGGAAAGGCGGAGAGAAATCCTTTCTTTCTCCTTAATCAGATCTTTGGCTTCGATAGGAAGATTCTCAATTTAAGAAGGAATTGGCGGGGGCAAGCTCCACTACAGGGCCGGGGAGCAAGGAGTGAAGAATGGCTAAGGCCAATCATTTCTTTTTTCAAACACCACTTGTTCTGACTGGCTTGGAAACTAATTTATGGGATCTTGACCTACTCTTATTGCAGCGGAGTCTGTAACAACTTATGCTGGGGGAGGGGGA
The DNA here is from genome assembly GCA_025774065.1 of Solanum ossicruentum. NCBI lineage: Eukaryota > Viridiplantae > Streptophyta > Magnoliopsida > Solanales > Solanaceae > Solanum > Solanum ossicruentum. Next base: position 47,866 of record JAOTQR010016784.1, read on the forward strand.
GCATCCCCACTTTGAATTAATTGCTTTTACTAAAAGATTCAAAGATTTCAATATAATAGTTTGCTTTCAAGTGGAATTAAATAAAGAGGGCCACAAATAATATATTTAGTTTGACAAAAGGGGTGGTAATTGCTTTAATTCAACTCCGTTCGCGTTACCCTTTGGGGCATCACTCACTCCACCATAAGGGAGAGTAGCATGAAGTGTCATAGTTGAATTAATTATGCTTTCTTGAAAGTTTCATTGCTTGTTTCAATTCCTAGATCGAAAAGAGAGTGGACTGAGCATCTTCCAAATTTCAAAGATCTAGAAAAGCCCATTTGAAATGAAGACCCCTGCTCTGCTTTCAAACTTTCCAACTCCATGTTCTCGCACCGGGCCGGCCGAAGGGGAAGAGTCTGGTCAAGGACTTCAAGGGAGTTCAAATTCTTGGATGCAAGCATTAATTGAAATATGCACCTAGAATTAACACCGAAGGGTCTTGTCCCAAAAGAAGAGTTTGATCCTGGCTAGGCAGTGGCTTGGAGAGATAAGAGGAAAGCCCTCTCCTAAGTTTGGTCACAGTCAAGTGCGAATTTCTTACTCAGGCCGAAGTCAGTCTTGTGTTCAATTCTGCAGTTGGAAGGATTTCTTTGTGCCATCTATCAGGCAGGAAGGAAGCCTCTTTGGCACATATGAGTAACTGTAACGAATCAAAGTTTCAACAGCCAAAAGAGAGATTTTCGAGCCTCAGCAAGCAACAACAGCTTTTCCGCCGCGCTAGCTTGTTCATGCAATTACCTAGTATGAATGAAATAGTATCTACTTTAGGTAAGGCTATTCCATTGTATGATACTTTTTGTAATAGACTACCAAAGAAAATGATCTATTTTAATGTTGAACAACTAGTTAGGTTATACGATGAAAAATATCAAGAAGCGGTGATCAAAGATATCTTCATTAATATGTTTGGTTTGCTTGCAGCCGCTTTTAGTCTTTCTTAATGTTTATATTGAGTAGACATCAAACGAGAACGAACTCTAAATCCGGCCCCCAGAAAATCGATGTTGAAATTGAATACTTGGTTGCGAGTTGACACAGACCCACAGTTGAAAGCAATTAAATCAACAATAACTATTACACTTTCAAGCAAATAATTCCACTATGTTGAACACTTTTTCATGAGAAAAAAATGTATTTAGAAGTGCATAAAAAAGTAATGTAAATGCACTTTTTTTGACACTGTTCTTTCTAAGAGCAGTCTTTACAAGCTTTTGAACTAAATGGAAGGGTAGATCTTATATAATACACTGAAATTCAACTTGAAAGCAATTCGACTTTCAAGCAATAGGTGGAAATTGTTTTCTTTTAAGCTCCACAGCTGCCTTTAGGCAGGGATTCTCGCTTTTCATGAAGTAGCTTCACTATGTTCAACTCATTCTGAGTCCCAATCCCTAGAGGGGGTTTTGCCAAGGAGAAGATGAATCACCGGGCAGGGGAACGAAATATCTAATTGTTAGCCCGGCTTAGTCGTTCGAAAGGGGACAAAAGTCGAATTACTTTGTTTGCAGTCAAGTTGCGTTAAGGATGTTCAATATCGCATAGAGTGAGATATTAGATATTTGATTTCGTCAAAAGCAATTAATCAAACTATTCAACTTCTGAATGAAACTATGCAACTTAATGCAATTCAACTATGAAACTGGGTGATCAATTCTCTATGATATTTGACTCTGACTTGACAATTCCAATTTGAATCAACCCGCTTAAACGATTACAAGAATTTTGCTCTTTGTCATTTCCAAAGGAATGTTGTTATATTGTTAAAAGCCTGCGAGCATAGCGCTTCAACATCAATTTTGTCTACGACTTTCTCATGCTCCGCAAATGTCCTTTTCTTAGCGACTACTAAGTGTGATGGAGAATGAATTAGTAGCTTTTTTTCCTGATGGGGAGTCTTGTCCGAAAGCCTCAGGCGAAAGGACCAGAAAGCAAGAGTTCAGGCATCTTACTTTACTCAGCAGTGAGTCGACCTTTGATGGCTCCGGATTGGCAGTAAGCGCCAGTCTTCTTCATCTGGCCGCATTGCGACCATTGAAAAGCAAAAAGTTGAACTAATTAATTACTTTAAAAATAGTTTAATTAAAAACTTTCCACTGCTTCAGAGAAGAGAAAAGAGGCATTCGTCTGAGGCCTCAGCTGCCCCGAGCAGCTTGCGTGCGCTCCCTCTCTCATTGTTATTTCCTTTATGGACTTCTTCTTTTCCTGTCGAGGAACAAGGCTTAGGGCTCAAAGAACTCCTCTCCAACACGCTTCAATGAAGGATCCTTCCCCACCAGGCAGGCGGCCACAGGTCATAGGAATATGAGAATGTAGTCACGGCTGAAGCAGAAGGTGGAGTTTTTGGATGCTCAATCGGGGCGAGAGGTGAAACTACAGTTATTAGATTCGATCTAGCTGGAAGTGGTGGCGGTCAATTTCCAAGTCATAACCTACTGAAGAAAGAAGTCAAATAGGGCTCGGAACTCAACGAAACAAATAAATTGAAATCAAATAATCAAATCAAACTATTCTTCTTAACCGCCACTCCAGATCGCGTGGTTCACCGGTTCCACCGACTAGACCAAAAGACTGATTCAGTCGATACAGAAGTGCGCTTGAAGTTAGGGGGTGTGTGTTCTGTCCCTATTAGGCTGGGCCCTTCCCCATAAAGCCCCACCGTTGGGGCATAAGGTAGGAGGAAACTCAGCACCAAATGCTTGGCAATCCTTGATAGAGCTTATTTATGATTTCTTGGAATTATGGTTCTTATTTATAGTGATAATTATATGGCTCATGATCAGTTGAGATAAGTTTGTAAATCAATTAATTAAACTATTATACTGAAAGCTTTTAATAATTGCTTTTCCCACTTGGTTTCAGACTGGGCACTTCGAATTGTTGATTAATCGTCAGAGATGGCTTAGAACCAATAGTTCATTATCTAATGGATCTTTCCGTTCTACAACCTAAGATAGAGATGAAGGAGAAGAAGTGGTAGAATCGGGATTAGGATTTGCATGGGGGAAGGGGAAGAGTTTGCAACAAAATAAATTGAATAGACAAAGAAGTCCGGTAAGCCTATCGGAGCCTTACCCTCTTGTTAACGATATTGACCTACTCAGTCTTTCTTGCGACTATGGATTGCTTAATCCAGTTTGCTTACCCTGGTTACGCAAAGTTCTCAATTTCCTATACTAGGGAGGAAATCTCATTTACGATAGGTCCTGCTATCCCTCTTTACTTATTTATCAAATATTTGAAGTTAATTCCAATGAGTGAGGTCTCCGCTCATATATGCAGAAATACGCAGAAAACTATGACTTGGTAAGATTTAAGAATGGGGCCTTTAGAGACAACGTTCGTAAAGGCCTTCTTATTTAGTGGTCAACCCGTTTAGTCATTTTTTGTTTTCTAACTTTAAAGCGGTCTTCTTCTAATGACAGAGGCTTCCTGTAATGGAGGAAGTTGTTATATAGAAAAGCTTCGTTCTACCCTTATTATGAGTCTGAGGGCATCGGCCATAGCATGGGTTTTGGAAAGCAGACTTTTGATCCTGAATTTTGAAGGTTGGGGACTTATTCTACTATAGAATATTAAGATTGACAGGTTCACCTCACCTTTTCTCCACTCCTTCATTTCATTTCATCCTTACTCCATATTCGGATAATCCTTTCCCCATGAATGATCAAGGCATCAGTTCATTGAATTTACAGGATAAAGATTTCTCATCCCTACTTCTTGGATTGAAGCTTCCTATTTAACTTTTCATTATGCGGGCAAAGGTTTTCTTCTCTCAACGGGGGACCCCACATCTTTTTTGCTTTTAATCATTGATTTTTTCGTTTAAAGCATTAATTAAAACTTTCTTTTCAGTTTATATATGAAATTGACTCATCTTCTTCTCTTATGATATTGATGGTTAGATATGCCTATTGTCGCATATGTGCAGTGAAGCACTTTTTCATTCCATAAAGATAATTTCTTTCGCTAATGTCTCGATGGACATACTTGATGGCTACTAGAACTATGATTCTCAAAGATCCCCAACGCCTAATCTCTTTCTTATTTCTGCCTTTCTTTCCTTTTCCCCAGCTGCACTTCCTTCTCAAAGCAGTGCATTCCTGGCCAAATCAAGGATTTGGGGCTCGCTATTGGGAAAGCAAGAGCAGCCTCTGGTACAAGTGCCTGAAGAGCATATTTACCAGTCAATCGACATGCTGATTCTTTGACCAAGTTTGGGATGGATTGGTGTGGTCGATCCTTCGATGCGAAAATATTCCTCCAATAGAATTCGAACATTCGGAGATGGTCAAAAATAGTCGGAGTGGCAGCACCAACAAGAAATGCAATTTTCATTAAGCTAGAATAGTCAATCTTAAGTTAAGATATACATATGTATTTACTGAGTAATACCTTGAACGTGGGCTTCTTTGAAATTGAATTAAATCTATTAGTAATTTGTATATCTTATTTGAATGGGGACAAAAGTTGAATTACTTTGTTTGCAGTCAAGTTGCGTGAAGGATGTTCATTTGAGAACCCTGCGTTAAGTTGCATAGGTCAATATCAAACCCGAAGTTAAATTGCTTGTTTAATTAATTATGCTTCTTGAAAGTGTAATTGCGTTCAGTTGATTTCATTACTTTTATTAAACGATTAAAAGCTTGCTGAACACTTTTTCATGAGAAAAAAAATGTATTTCAAAGTGTGTAAAAAAGTCATGTAAACTCGGCTTTTTTTGACACTGTTCTTTCTAAGAGCAGTTTTTACAAGCTTTTGAAATAAATGGAAGGGTAGATCTTATATAATACACTGAAATTCAACTTGAAAGCAATTCGACTTTCAAGCAATGAAACTTTAAAGCAATTTGATATTAGATTTGACAACAGGGGGAAAGTAATTAATTAAATAAGCAATTCGACTTAATTCAAGTATTCCACTTCACGCCACTTTCCTTACAGTCTAGTTTCTTTGTTTAAAGCAATTCCACTTGGTTTGATATTAGATTTCTTTAAAGCAATTAATGAAAGTATTACACTGAGCTAAAACAAGCAATGAAACTTGAAAGCAAGTGTAACCTTTGCCCCCTCCCAATAATACGTCTTTCTCCGGCTGAACCGAGCCTCCCAGGCCCAAACAAAAGTAAAAAGAATTCTATCTCATAGTTCAATTGAATGAATCTGTCAAGTCAAAAAACCTCAAATTGCTAATAGAGGGTGGTGCGAAGCTGCTCAAAGGAATGTGAGAGGGGGTTCATGCAATTCAGCTCGACCATAAGGGAGAGAGAAGAGGGGCACGACGTTCAGTTGAATAGTTTAATTAATTTCTTTTTTTGCTTTAAAGACAATCGCATCAAACTTTTTGCTTTTCATTGTTGAAGAATTATGAAAATCACCGGGAACACCCCTTCTCCGCTCCGACTCTCACGAAATCCCATAGGATCAAATGACTTTTGTTCGATCGGACTCTGACTTGCTCTTGCTCATTAGAAATCAACCAAGATTCAGGAAAAGAAAAAGATTATTTCCGAATTGGAGAATTAGGGGATTGTACTCCTACCGGGCCCCG
>JAOTQR010016795.1:0-17470 GCA_025774065.1 Solanum ossicruentum
TGTGTGTGCATACCTTTTCTTTGTAAATTCTGGGAGCTGCTGCAGGTGAGGTTAGTTAGTAAAACAGAGGAAACTCTGCCAAAATTTCGGTAGAATCCTGGGATGAGATTAGAAAGGAATTCGACTTATTAGGTGATTACGTGTCCCTATCGGGCACTAGTCACGACCCCAGGGAGGGGTGTGACATAAATGAGATCTGATTTTAAGAAGTCGATGGACTATTGGCAATATCACATAACAAAAATCAATAACATAAGAAGTTTCCTAAACATCTCGTAGACTTCTAGAGATAAGTCATATATATCTCCGCACCCGTCCACTGGAATCTACTAGCTGGTAGCTCTATATCGATGAGACCAGGAACCATAAGCTCTGATACCACCTAATCATGACCTGACTTTTCAGGTCATGATGGTGCTTGTCAGATCCCTCCTATAGACAAGCCAATACAATGCCCACGACACCTGTCCTGAATCACTAATGATAAAGATACTAGTAATCTATAAGTATAGTGAACGCAACCTACCCAAGACCTGGAAGTCACCTGTACTGAGCTACCATAGACTCAAATCAATATATTCATATCTACATACATAACGAAAATAGCCAAAATGGATAAAAATTGAGGAGAAAATGATGATAGAAGGTTGTTCCTACATTTGTTATTCTAGAAACTTTCCAGATTTATGCATGATTTTTCATCTTTTCCTTTTTAGACCACTTGCCACATGGCAGCATATAGCTGGGCCATGTCACCCACCTTCTTTGACTTTAACCAACTGCTCAAACTTAATTTTTATGCTCCATTCTCATCAAAAATCGAATAAATACAATCCATATATGAAATGTGGTCGAAAATGATATTCTGAATTGAACGATGTAGTTGACCTTCCCATCGGGGGTCATTTTATTCCAATGTGGGTCTCATTTTATAATAACAGAATCTATCATAGGGACCAAACACATTCTAAAGCCTTGTGAACCAAATGAAGGTTCACCTTGACATATTTCGGATCCAATGGTGCAGCCAGAAATCCCATTTGTGACATGTTTCCCAAGGATGTTGACTATAGTCAAACTATTGACCCATTTTAGAGGTTAAATTTGCAAAACTTGATATAATATTACTGAAGGTACTCCTTGCCTAATTTAGCCATTTTGGAGTTGATAATATTGTCAGAATTTCGCTTCAAGGCCATTTAGTAGGACTTTACCTGAAAATTTATTTTATGGTTTATCTCTCGTTTCACTTGAAAAACTGCATAGATAACAAATGATTCACCCAACGACCAAACAATCAGTGTCAATAAATGACAAATAGACCGAGGTCACTATGCAAATGCTCAAACTGATAAAATATTTGCGGATCCATAGAAATGACATGGAGAGTCACTACAAAAGATTGATGAAATTTTTTTGCAAACGGGGAAAATGAGTTCCTAGTTATTTAACCTAGAGTTAACTAACAATATACAAGATGATAGTCATACTTTTTTCCACTGACGAAAACTGAGAGGGTGTAACCAACAATTTGAACTATAAAGAAACATTTAAAGGGAGAATTTTATGATAAGTAGAAGTAAAACTAAATAATAGCACGAAAAGAGACAGATAAGATTATGGTATCAAAATAAAATATTTATACTTGAAACTCGTTTCATGAGAATGAAATAATAAATGGAGATGCTACCCATAAAGTTAAATGGTTGAAATAGGAAACTGCTATCGAAGAGTCATGTATTGGAAGGATGATTATGTTTTAGTATAATGCAGGACTTATTTTATGAGTGTGTAGAGAATTGATCTATACTATCATTATCCTTGAATTTATATGTAATTTCTAAATGCTTAATCTTAGGGATAAACTATTTTAGTCATTTCTTAGACAAATTTAGAACCATTAAAAAGCTTTAAACCTTAAAACTTTATCCTTGTTTTTGAACATTTTTTCATCATGAAAAAAAATTGAGCTATTTAACAGCGTTGAACTGTCTTCACAAATGTAGTGAAGTGTTATTTATTATCATTTATGAAATGAATCAGAATCACAATTTCTGAAAATAATATATTTTCTTATTACTACTTATACATATAAGGTAGGATATCCAATTTTTTTAAAGTCTTTTTTATTTTAACTGAAGTTTTATGAATATTAAAGTCTTCATATTTGACAAATTTAAAGAATTTTATTAAAGACTTTATGCTTGCTAGTAAAAATGACATTGTCGTGAAACAAGATAACAGTAACCCTACATTATATTCATATATCCTTAATTATTTATTTTTTATAAAATATTATTAAAGTGGTTACAAATTATACTTTACTTTATGAATTTATTGTAAACATAAACTTAATGCACATAAAGATAGTAAGATGTTATAGTTATATACCTAAAGACATTGTTGCAGACAAAGTAGAAGCCAACTTGAAGATTATTTTCTACCTCTTTACCTAACATTATATTACCGTAATTGTAGGCAGTGAAAAAGTGTAGAGAATTATATGATACCCTAGTGAATGATAGGAAGACTAGTTTATAGAGTTTCAAACATAATCTTGAACGTTAATCAATATGTAACAATTCTAATATGCATTATTTATTTTTCATTAGACGTTAGCTTTAGATTTTATATTAAGTAATTCCCCCATAAAATACTCAAATATTAACATTTATTATAAATACATAAATCCTTGCATTCAATTTTAATTTCAATATAGGGTTAGTTACTGAATTAAAATATTATTTTTATAATATTATTTATTGACATTATTTATAATATTAAATCCAGTAACTAAGCTTATATTGAGACAGAAATTGAATGAAAACTTTATGTGTTTTATAATAAATGCTAGAATTTTATTATTTTAAGTGTGACCCTATTGATGTAAAGTCTACAGTTAATGTCTAATGAAAAAGAAATCTCGCATGTTCGATTGGTTATTTGATGGACGTTCAAGATTAAGTTTGAACCTCGATAAATTGATCCTCCCTTCACTCTCTAGAGTTATCATGTAATTCTCTTCACTTTAATTCCGCGATAATTGTGACAACATAAGGCTTGGACAAGGAGGTATGAATCACTCTTCGCGATAATTTCTTCGGGTATATTTCTATGACATCTCTCTGTAATCATATCCACCTCGTTTCTGATAATACAATCCCATAAAATAGGATCTAGGGAAGGTGTAGTTCACATATAGAGAAATGTAGCAGAAAAAAAGTATAATGCAGAGACCTACTTGCCCAAGATCGTTAACTATGATCGAAAGATTCAACTAACGAATAGGAAGTTTTGTTAAAAGAGAAGACTACTTGAATTGGATTCAAATTTTCTATTAATAAGAAATGCCTAATGGTCATCCCTATTTATGCTTGTGTAGGGATGCTTCTAGATATTATTCTACATACATCTACAATAAATAACAATATATTATTTACTAAATATCCAACAATAATCTAGATTATTCATTTACTAAAAATATCTTCGTATAATATCTTATACTCTAGACTTTCTAGATTTTTCCTAACTACAACTATCTAAGATATCAATCTACAAAATTCTAGAAAGGTTTATTAAATATCGAAGATATTTGTACCTCAAAAAAATCATCTTTATTTTCACAGTACGCAGACTTCACCGCTATTTCATGGAGCTAGAGAGACTGTTTCTAAAAGATCATCGACTTAAGCATCTATATCAGAAAAGAAATAAATAGTGAAAAAGAATATAATGAGTTAATTAGCAACTAATGAAGTGGATGAATCTGTAAACTATTATGATTCAAATTCAGACAATGAAATCAAATCGATTATCTAATATTTTTAATATACTTAAGATCTTTGACTTTTATACGTATAAAAGTAAAAAGATCTATTTTTATTTAAAACATCAATTTTTCCCTTCTTTATCCTATTCTATTATAGCATAATTTCAATCCTCATCTATTATTAATCAACTTATCTTTATTTTGTACAAAAGTACTTTTAATCTAATAAAAAAAGGTAAAATAAAAATCTTTTTATCCGGACAAAGTTGACGACTCTTACTATAAAAACAAGATGAAAAGTTGTGTATAGTAGTTGTTTCAAAAAAAGGGGGAAGGGTTAGGGTTAGGGCTAGTAAAATCGAGGGGGTATTATAATGAAACAACCTGTCAGAAAATGTGCCTCAAAAGTGCATATAATCGTAATTTTCATGTATCTAAAAATTTGTGCGTGATATAAAAAGTTCAACTTCATATTCTACATCAGGGGGAAAAATTGAGTGGAAGATGGGTTTAACCCCTATTTTAGAGCATCTATATCAAAATTTCATTTTCATAAATTTCAAATTCCAGTGACGATCCGCGCTCCTAGCGTGACACGACCATGGTGCAGATCAGTGTTATTTTTGGCCTATTATTTGTTGTTAGATCCAAGGCCTTAGGTCTTATAGAATTCATTCAAGCTTCAAATTCTCATCTCAATCTTCATGAAGGAATTCTCCAAAGTTGAGGTATATGGGTTTTAACAGTTGGGTCCTTTCACCCATAGTGCCCAAGCTTCCTTTTTACATAAATTGCATGTTTCTAAGTGAATTTACCTATAGGTCTTCTTATTATAAATTAGACTATAAATTATGTAGGAGTTTCATTACATTGTGACTGTTTAAATTTGTTTTGAGCTATAAATCTAAGATCTATGATGAGTTCTGATGAGGGATTTTAATGTTTTTGCATGATGGTATTACCAAGTGTTGGTGGATTGATTTGCTTCATATTTTCATGCATGATTTTACTCTTGAAATACATGGTTTACACTAGCATTACACATCTACCAAGTGTTCGATAAAATGTCCGTTTAGGGTTCTTAAGCTATTAATGATCCATTGTATGACCTATGACTTGAATGACCTTGCGATGATGAAAGAAAGGCATATATGTGTTGAATTTATGAAAAGCATCTATACTATTGCAATTGACCGTACCATAGATGAGGGGTATGTACCTCATCCACCTTGTCCGGTGGTGGCAATCCCGCACTACCATAGATGAGAGGTATGTACCTTATCCACCTTGTTGTGTGGTGGCAATCCCGTACTACCATAGATGAGAGGTATGTACTTCATCCATCTTCCAAGTGGGTGGCATGCCTTGGATTCCAAGTTCTAAGTTTCTTTGTATATAATAATGGTCTCTTCCTATACATGTAATATGTTCTATAGAAGAATGTTTTACTTCAAGCATTGTTCAAGCATGCCATGTTGCTAATATTCTATCTCTTGCTTACAATTATGCATTTCGATTATGTTGTCTATCTCTTGTTGCATTGAATCCTACATACTTAGGACATTAAAATTTACTAACGCATAATCTATGCCTACATGATGTTACCATATAGGAAACGGAGCTTCTCACGATCATCCTCATCCTCCCCGTGGCTAGTACTACTTTCTCAATGCAATTTTTGGTGGGTCCTCAATTTTGGAGACAATATCTCTTGTTCTTATGTTATGTAAAGACTTTCTTTATTTACCTTTTCCCTAACGAATGTTCTTTGCAATGCTATATCATGCCTATTCCAAGAGGAAGAAGATCCCACACTCCCAAAGAACAACTAGCTCATGAAGAGTTCCGGGATACTATTGTTAGCTAGCTCAAGCCATGATCAATCAAATCAACCAAGGGGCCAAATCCCCTCATTCTCCTACTCCAACACCTAGGAAAAGGGATTTCATGAGGATGAACCTAGTAGAGTTCAATGGATCTAAAGTGGATGAGGAGCCTCAAGAATTTATTAATAAGGTGTACAAAGTGTTCTCTATTATGGGTGCTATATCGGAAGAGAAGGTGGAGTTGGTGGCTTAATAACTCAAAGGGATGGCCAAAATATTGTGTACTCAATAGAAGAAGAGAATGGGATTAACCATATGATTCTTTGGGAGGAGTTTAAGGCAGCTTTCCGTAATCGGTTCTTCCCTCTTGAGCTTAGGGAGGCCAAAATGATGGAGTTCATGAATTTAAAGCAAGAATCAATGAGTGTGAGGGAATATGCCCTCAACTTGAATCAACTCTTTGAATATGCACCATACTTGGTTGCCGACCTGAGGTCTAGAATGAATAAGTTTGTGATGGGCATATCTGATTTGGTGGATGAAGAATATCGTGCCACCATGTTTGATTAGTGACATGGACTTTTCCCACCTTATGATGAATAATTGGAGGGGGAGAAGTTGAGAAATAGAAGGGGTAATGAGGCCAAGAGGGCCCATTTTGATGGTAAGTTCCAAATTCTCAAAGGTGGCCGATTTCATCAAGGCAAAGGGTCATCTCATGCCCCTAATAGAAGGTTTGCCAATGACTACCCAAGGGCCCATGGTGATGGTGGTGCGGTGCCTAATGCTATGTGCCCAAAATGTAGTAAAGGTCATGGTGCCCCATGCTTAAGGGATATCAATGCTTGCTAATTTTGTGGAAGTAGGCCACAAGATAATTGATTGTCCATGTAATTGCAACAAGGGTAGATATTTTCATCATCAAGGACGGGGAGCAAATGTTGTTCCTTTGGGGGAGAGGAAGCCAACTAGGTGGTGCCCCAAGGCACAATCAGTTCTATGCTCTCAAATGAAGGCAAGAGCTAGATTAGGTGTCGGATGTTGTCAGCGATATGTTAAAAGTCTTTGATTTTGATGTGTACGCATTGATAGACCCAAGGGCCCCTCTTTCTTTGGTTACTCATTTTGTTGCCAAAAAGTTTCATGTTGAACCCGAATTGTTGTTTCCGTCTTATGAGGTGTCTACTCCTATTGGTGCATGTATTGTTGCTAGAATGGTCTATAGAAATTGTCACGTTCACATATTGTATACAATATTGCCTTGTGATCTTATTGAGTTGGATATGGTTGATTTTGATTTTATTCTTAATATGGACTGGTTGCATGCCTATTATGCCTCTATTGATTGTATCACCCATAGAGTCAAGTTCCAATTCCCAAATGAACTCGTCCTTGAATGGGAGAGTCATGATGAGGTGGTTAAGGGTCGGTTTATCTCTTGCATTAAAGCCCAAAAGTTGAATTCTAAGAGGTATCTCTATCATCTTGTGATGGTTAGGTATGTAGTTTCCAAAGTCCTTCCTATAGAGTTGGTTCTAATGGTAAATGAGTTTCTTGATGTCTTCCGTAATGATCTTATCGGTCTTCCTCTCGAAAGGGAAATAGACTTTAGTATAGATCTCCTCCCCCATACTCAACCCATTTCTATTACCCTTTATCGTATGGCCCGTGTGGAGTTAAAGGAGTTGAAGGAACAATTAAGGGACTTGTTGGGGAAGGGTTTTATTAGGCCTAGTCAATCAACTAGGGGTGAACCAGTGTTATTTATAAAGCATAAAGATGGGTCTCTTAGAATGTGCATTTACTACGGGTAACTTAATAGGGTAACCATAAAGAATGAGTCTCCTCTACCAAGGTTGATGATCTTTTTGGCCAACTTCAAGGGTCTAGTCACTTCTCTATGATTGATCTTCGCTCTGGGTATGACCAAGTAAAAGTGAGGAAGTGTGCCATTCCTAAGCAGCCTTCGAAAGAATGTATGATCAATATGAATTTGTGGTTATGTCTTTTGGGTTGACCAATACACCGCCTATCTTCATGGATCTTATGAATCGGGTGTTTAAACCCTACCTTGATTTATTTGTGGTGGTTTTGATTAGTGATATTTTGATCTATTCCCATAGTGAGGAGGAGCATGTTGGTTATTTGAGAGTGGTGCTACGAAAATTGAGGGAAGATAAGTTGTATGCTAAGTATGAGAAATGTTAATTTTGGTTGAAAAACATTGCCTTTTGGTCGTGTAGTGTGAAGGGATGGTATTAAGGTGGATCCTAAAAAGATGGAAGTGATTGGAAATCGATCTACACCTTTGACTCTATCAAACATTATACGTTTCTTGGGCATAGGGGGTTACTACCATAGGTTTATGAATGGGTTCTCTTCTATGTTTCTCCCATGACTAAGTTGACTCAAAAGAAGGCTAAATTTGTGTGGACCGATGAGTGTGAGAATAGTTTCCAACCCTTGAAGGATAAGCTTGTCTCCACTCCTATCTTGTCTCTACCAGAAGAGTTGGAAGGGTTTGTTGTGTATTGTGATGCCTCATTAATTAGTTTGGGTTATGTTTCGATGCACAATGGTAAGGTGGCAGCTTATGCCTCTAGACAAGTTATGGTGCATGGAAAGAATTTTTCTACTCATGATCTTGAATTGGTCGTTGTGGTTTTTTCTTTGAAAATTTGGCATCATTACTTGTATAGGGTGCATGTTGATGTGTTTACTGATCATAAGAGTCTCCAATATTTATTCACTCAAAAATATCTCAACTTACGACAATAGAGGTTGTTAGAGCTTCTTAAGGATTATGATATGAGTTTGCATTATCATGCCGGTAAGACTAAAGTTATGATTGATGCTTTGAGTAGGGTGACTATGGGTAGCCTAGCTCATATTGACAATGGGGACAAAGAGGTGGCTAGAGAGGTTTATCGGTTGGCTAGATCAGGGGTTAGGTTGGAAGAGGTTGATAATGGTGGTATTGTGGTTGTTGATGGTTCAAAATCTTCCTTGGTTGATAAGGTAAAAGTAAAGCAATATCTTAATCTAGCCTTGTTGGAATTTCAGGCCTTGGTGAAAGATGGCAAGATAGAGGTTTTCTCTCAATGAGGAGATGCTGCCCTTAGGTACCAAGGTAGGTTCTGTGTGCGTTGTGTTAATGACTTAAGAAAGAGGATTCTTGATGAGGCTCATAATTCTTCCTATTTTATTCACTCCGGTTCCACAAAGATGTATAGAGATTTGAGGGAAGTGTTTTGGTGGTGTGGCATGAAGAGAGACATTGCTAAGTTTGTGTCTGGTTGCCAAAATTGCCAACATGTCAAAGCCAAGCATCGAAGGCCGGGTAGCCTAATCTAAGATATAGAGGTTCCTACCTGGAAGTGGTACGAAATTAACATGGATTTTGTGGTTAGATTGCCTAAGATTAGAAAGGGTTTTGAATCTATTTAGGTTGTGGTTGATAGAATGACAAAGTCGGCTCATTTCCTACTGATCAAAACTAACTATGGTGCCGAATATTATTCTAAGTTTTACATTCATAAGTTGGTTACATTATATGCAATTCCCTTTTCTATCATATTGCATCATGGTGTTCAATTCACTTCTTACTTTTGGAGGTCCTTCCAAAGAGTTCTTGCCACCATGGTAAAGCTTAGTACAACCTTTCACCCTCAAACGGATGGCTAAGTCAAAAGAATTATTAAAACTCATGAGTATATCCTTAGAGCTTGTGTTTTGGAGTTTAGGGGTATTTGGGATAATCATGTTCCATTGATTGAGTTTTCTTATAATAATAGCTATTATTTTAGCATTTGTAGAACTCCGTTTGAGGCTCTCTATGGTAGATGTTGTAGGTCCCCGATCGGATGGTTTGAGTTAGGGGAAATGGCTCTGTTGGGTCTAGATCTGGTTATGGAGGCTATGGAGTAGGTAAGGTTGATTAGAGAAAGGTTGATAATAGCCCAAAGTCATCAAAAATCCTATGTTGATGTGACGAGAAGAGAGCTTGAATTTAAAGTTTGTGATTGGGTCTATTTGAAGCTCTCACCCATGAAGGGTGTGGTTAGTTTTGGTAAGAAGGGTAAGTTGAGTCCTGGATTTGTTGGTCCTTATAGGGTGTTGAAGAGGATTGGCATGTTGGCCTATCAGTCGGAATTGCCCAATGACATGAATATGGTTCATCTGGTCTTCCATATGTCTATGCTGAGGGAGTTTGTGGGTGACCCAAGTGCTATTGTGCCTCTTAATGTTGTGGATGTTGTTGAAGACAATTTGACTTATGAAGAGGTTCCTATAGAATTTTTGGAAAGGCACATGAAGAGGTTGAGGAACAAGGATATTGCTTTTGTCAAGGTTTTTTGGAGAAATGAAAACGTTGAAAGTGCCACATGGGAAGCCGAGATAGACATGCAAAAATGATATACCTATCATTTCCATTCTGCTCAAGCCTAAGTTTCTAATTCTAAGTCCCCTATGTAATTTTATTTCTTATGTATCAGCCCTTATGTCAATTGTATGCATTTATGTTTATGTTTCCAAATTCATGGTGATTTTGACACTTATGTTGAGATTTTTGAAAATGAAGTTTAAATGTATTGTTGATCTCTTGTTAGAGCTGATCTCTTCATGATTATCCTTCTTATTACATTTCTTTGACCTTCAGGGATGAATGTTCCCAAGTGGTATATATTGAAACGACCCCAAAAAGTGCCCGAAAATGTGCCTCAAAAGATCCCATAATCGTAATTTTCATATATCTCAAAATCCTTGCATGCTATCCAAAATTCTACTTCATATTCTTGATCAGGGGAAAAATTGAGTGGGAAATGGATTTAACCCCAATTTTAGAGAAACCATATCAAAATTTCATTTTCCATAATTTGTAAATTTCAGTGACGATCCGCGCCCCTGGCGCGATGCGGCTATAGTGCAAATTAGTGTTATTTTTGGCCTTATATTTCTTGTTCGGTCCAAGGCCTTTAGTTCTTGGGCCTATGCCTCCCCATGCATAAAACCACCTATAGTTTGTCATTTTTCAACTTCATATCATTAAGAAATTCCTCAAAACCCTCTCAAACACTTGAACAAATATTTCACTCAAAATCAAGGGTTCCAAATTCATTCTGGATCTTGAGGAATTCATTCAATCTTCAAGTTCTCATCTCAATCTTCATCAAGGAATTCCCTAAAGTTTAGGTTTTTGGGTTTCAACTATTGGGTACTTTCACCCATGGTGCCCATGCTTCTTTTTTACATAGATTGCATGATTCTAAGTGGATTTACCTATGGGTCTTCTTATTATGGATTTAACTGTGAACTTTGTTTGTGTTTCATTAAAGTGTGACAATTTAAGCATGTTTTGAGCTATGAATCTAAGATCTATGATGAGTTTTAATGAGGGGTTTCAATGTATTTTGCATGATAGTATTACCAAGTGTTGGTGGGTTGATTTACTTCAAGTTTTCTTTCATTAATTCACTCTTGGATTACATGGTTTTATACTAGCATTACACACCCACCAAGTGTTTGAGAAAATGTCCAGTTTAGGGTTCTTGAGCTATTGATGATCCATTGCATGACCTATGACTTGAATGAATTTCTGATGATGAAAGGAAGGTATATATGTGTTGAATTGATGAAAGGCATCTATAGTGTTGCAAGTGACCATACCATAGATGAGGGGTATGTACCTCATCAACCTTGCTAGGTGGTGACAATTCCGTATTACCATAGATGAGGGATATGTACATCATCCACCTTGTCGGGTGGTGGCAATCCCGTACAACCATAGATGAGGGTATGTACCTCATCCACCTTATCGGGTGGTGGCAATCGCATACTACCATAGATAAGGGGTATGTACCTCATCCACCTTCCAAGTAGGTGGCATGCCTTGGATTCCAAGTACTAAGTTGCTTGGTCTATAATGATGGTCTCTTCCTACACATATAATATGTTCTATATAAGCATATTTTACTTCAAGCATTGGTCATGCATTCCCTGTTTCTAATATTCTATCTCTTGCTTACGATTATGCAGTTCGATTATGTTGCCTATCTCTTGGTTCATTGCATCCTACATACTTAGTACATTCAAATTTACAAATGCATTCTCTATGCATACATAATGTTACCGTATAGGAACTAGAGCTTCTCACGATCATCCTCATCCTCCCCGTGGCTAGTACAACCTTCTCAATGCAAGTTTAGTGAATCCTTAACTTCGGAGATGATATCTCTTGTTATTATGTTATGTAAAGACTTTCATTATCTATTTGGATGATTTTGACTATGAGGGTTAGCCTGGAAAGTTATCTTAGCCCCCACTCAATTTTAAGTGTAGAGGTGTTTTTGTACAAGTTATGTAATGATGTTATTAGCTTTGACTCTCTTGACTAGTTTCATGTTTTATGTTATGAAGGACACTCTTAGTCCCTTTGCCCTTCATTCTATTCGCTTGTTGTTCTTTAAATGCTACCACGACTAACGATATGTAATGATATGTTAAAAGGCTTGTATGATATATCTTCAGGTTCCCCATTTGTCGTGTCACATCTATGCCCTAGGCTTGGGTTCTGACATATAATTTGGAGAATCAAACCCTTACCTCTAAATTTTGTGCTACTCTGTTTCAAGCTCTCTTGGAAGGTTCTCATATACCTATATATAAGTAGGGAGGATTGTTTTTTTCTTGATTTTTTCATGTTTTAGCTTAAAGCTTATGACTTTTTTTGTTTTTTTTTCTCTTTTAAACTTGTGGGGTTCTTAATTTTTAGTTTTCAATCCTCTTTTAAACTGCAAGTTGTGATTGTTGTGAAGAAAACATTTATCATCTCTAATATGGAGGTTGAAAAGAAAGCTACCACTTGTGTATTTCTCTATAACTAAATTTACTTGTATGTATTGAAGATGTTTAATCCAAGAAGAACATATTTATTGAGGGAAAATTTGTCGTGGGTGTATCATGTATGTTCCTAAGAAAGTTATTATTTGTTGTTGCAGTCTTTGTCTGATGTTTTTAATCTTCTTATTTCCAAGAAGTCCAAACAGTCCTCTCTGTTGTTGGTATGTGGAAAAAATAGGTGTTTATTATTCCTTCATTGAAGAGGACTTGGACACCTGTCGGTTTTGAACTTCCATTGAAATCCTTCCCGATGAATGCCTCTATTTATCTCTTTATACTTAGAGTGGTGGTGGTATAAATTAGTGATATTGTTATGAGGGGTTCTTTTTATTGCTGCAGAGGCAGTCTCTACTATGGGAATTCTTATATAAGCAACTTTACTTACTTATATATTTCCATCAACATTAAGTTCAGTCATTTCTATAAGAGTTGGGAGCAAATAAACCTAATAAAACAAAGACTTCATATCATGTACCAATAGTATGCACTATACTTACAAGCCTGACAATGCTATGTATGAGAACATCAAGAAGAACTTGGGGCAAGGCTTTAACAAAAGAAGAGTCAATTTTGTGGTTGACATCAATGAAAATGACGGTGGTGGGGTTGTCTGAATTGGGCAACTAGCCACAGATCACCGGTTGTATTGCTTTGAGCAGTAGTGCAAGGCCAGCTCTAGCTGTTCACATAAACTTAGGCTCTTTCTACGGATTTTGGGTTGTCTCTCGCAATTATAGTGGGCTTTGTGTTGGAGATAGGGTTGTTGGGCTTTTGTTTGGTTTTGTTTGCTACTCAAGCTGATTGTGCGTGTCTTATTGTTTTTCTGTCGAGTAGAACTGATTGGATGATACAAGCCCAGAGAGCCAATAAGTTGATTGGTGCTGATGGGAAAAATCAAACTATATCATTTAAATCATGTGCTAGAAAGTTACCTTGTTTATCTATTGTATACTTATAAGTATAAAAATAATAAAGTGGTATGTATCTTGTTGTTTTCTAGTTCCTGAGAATATTCACCTATTTATTACCTTGTAGGTAAACAAACAAGTTCAGGAACTAGAAAACAACAAGATACACACCACTTTATTATTTTTATACTTATCAGTATACAACAGACAAAAAAAGTATCTTTCTAGCACACTATTTTAAATGATATAATTTAATTTTCCACATCAACACTAATCAACTCTTTGGCTTTCTACACTTGTATCATTGGTCAGTTGCACTCAACAAAAATGTGCAACCAGCTTTAGCAGCCAACAGACCCAAACAAAAGCCCAACAAGCCCATCTCTATCATTAAGCCCAATGTAATTGCGAGAGGCAACCAAACACTATGGAACATGCCCAAGTTTATATGAACAACTAAAGTTGACCTTGTACGTCCCCTTAAAGCACCAAAACCAGTGGTCTGTGGCTAGTTGCCCAATTCACAGAACCCCACCATCGGTATTATTATTGTTGTCAGCCACAAATCGACTCGTCTTTTGTAAAAGCCTTGCCCCAAGTTCTTCTTTATGTTCTCATAAATAGCATTGCTAGGAAGTTTTTAAGCATAGCGCACAAAGTTGCTACATGACATGAAGTCTTTGCTTTATTAGGTCTATTTTCTCCTAACTCATTCCCAACTCTTCTAGAAACAGTTGAATATAATGTTGATGGAAATATATAAGTAGTTGAAGTTGCCTGTATGAGAATTCCCACAGTAGACACTGCCTCTGCATCATTTCAAAGAACCCCTGATAACAATATCATCAATTCATACCACCGCTGCTATAAGCATACAGAGATTGTAACTACCTGGACTTTGTATGAATTTAATGGTTCTTGAAAATTTTGTTATGGAAAGTTTTCACAAAGGTGACACTCCAGGGAAGCCTCCATGGGTTGTGTGGCTCACCACACACTGTGTGGAGGTGCCTTGAGGTGGCACTTGGCCTTGTGTGTAAAGTGTTTTGCATTATGTGGAGTTTAAGACCAAGGAAAACTTCACATGAACCCCACATGATCCGTGTGAGTCTTCATGAGTCGTGCGGTGGACAGTGCGGATAGCCTTGGCCTAAAAATCCACTTTTTGGCCAAGGTACTTAACACATGGACCTCTCATGGACCATATAGCCTTTCACGGTCTGTGAAGCCTTTCGTATAGGCGTTGATGTGAAAAGTTTCTAAATATGGGATCACTATCTGATAACTTCTTTAATGGAGAATTTTTCTATGTAAAGCTTCTCAGGAGGCCACACGGTCTGGGAGACCTTTCACAGGTTGTGAAGCCCTCAATATGGGTGTTGGAATGCAATTTTTCTAAGTATGGAATCTTTAAGCTCAAGCTAATTTCACTTTAATGCCCTCAGTAAAAGCTTATTTATGTGGTTTAGGATCATCATGGGTCTCCTTCATCAAGCCAAGTTCAAAATTGGCTAAGCTTTTCAAAAGAACCAAATGAAGGGTCAACTTTAGTAGTGATATCTCTTAACGAAAAAAAAGAACTGGGTATCCCACAATCTGCCAAATTGAAGTTCTTTGAATTAGCTTTCCAAATGTATCAAGTTTCACCTAATTTTGTGTTTGAATCAAGAAGTTATGCTCGTTTTTGTTAAGCCCTCAATGTAGTGTTTCCTATGATTTAGCTAAGTGTGGCCTCACAGGAGGGTTCATGGTCCGTGTGACCATGTGCGGACCATGACACCTTCTTAAGGGACCCCTGGCAAAATTTTTTATTACGCTTCATTAATGGTTTATTTTTTTTGTAATTATGGCTAGTCTTAAGGTACTTTTGTGACTTCTATGCTATCCTTAGACATTAAAATGACCTAAACTCTTCTTTCCTCATTCGAATTCATTCTCAGACTTGAATTATTCAAAATTTCTCTCAAATAAAGAACTCCCCTTAAGTAAGCCATTGGAGATTAGCTTGGAGCATAAGGAAGGGTTTTCTTCTTCATCAAATTTCTTCCTTTATTTTCTTGGTTAGCAAAGGTATGTGGGATTGATTCTTGGTCCCTTTCAAAAATGAATACCCAAACTCTTTTACACTTGATTTTCATCATATTTAGCTTACTTTTAATATGGGTTTTTAAGATTATTACTTATTAAATCTAATTCTATATGGGCTATGTTTTATTTATGAATTTAAAGTGATTTTAGCCCTAAAATATTAAATTGCATTGAAGTTATGAAGATATAAATGTGCATGACCCCTTTAAGCTTGATTTAAACATAGGTAATCTATATTATTGAAACAGCTCAAAAAAGTGCCTGAAAATGTGACTCAAAAGTGCCCAAAATCATAATTTCCACATATCTCAAAATCAATGTGTGATAACAAAAATCTGACTTTATATTCTTGTTCAGGGGGTCAAATTGAGTGGGGAACGGGTCTATTGAGTGGGGAACGGGTCTAACCCCGATTTAAGAAAAATCGTATCAAAATTCAAAAATCACAAAATGTGATTTCAAGAGAGGTTTTCGCGGCCCTGGAGTGACGCGGCTATCGCACGCCTTAGTGCAAATTTTTTCCAATGTTTCTTGTCCAGTCCAAGGCTTTGGTTCTTGGCCCTAAGTGTTCCCATGTGTGAAAACACCTATACTTAGCATTATTTCACCCTCATATCATTGAAAAAATTCCTTAATACTCAATCAAACACATAACCAAATATTTTACTTCATAATTCAAGTAAACTCATCCGGATCTTAAAGTTCTCAATTAAGCTTCTAGTCTACATATCCAATCTTCGTCAAGCTATCCTCCAAAGCTATGGTATGTAGGTTTCTTTCATGGTTTCCTTTCATCCATGATACCCAAGCTCCTTTTTACCTAAAATAGCATGATTAAAAGTTGATTCACTCATGGGTCTTATCCATTATGAATTTCACTGCACACTATGATGGGGATTCATGAAATTATAGTTGATTTAGCATGTTTTAAGCTATGAATCTAAGGCCTATTGTGAGATTTGATAAAGGATTTTGATGTATATTGTTTGAGGGTCTTACTAAGTATCTATTGATGGTTTTACATTGAATTTTCTAGCATGATTCCACTCTCTTGAAATGCATGTTTTTACACTAGCACTACGCACACACCAAGTGTTTGATAAAATGTGCAGGTTATGACTTCTTGAGGAATTGAAGGTCTAATGCATGTCTTATGAGTTGAACGACTATATGATGATCAAAAGAGTGCATGCATATGATAATATCTCTATGGTGAGGAGAAAATGACCAAACCTCATCGGGGGGTTGTAGGCCCATGTAACTTTATTGAGGGGTTTGTACCTCGATTGCCTCACTTGGGAGGTGATAGGCTCGTGCAACCATGTGGAGGGGCTTGTACCTTGATAACCATGTTAGGGGGTTTGTACTCCATCAACCATGTTGGGGGGTTCGTACCTCATCAACCATGTTGGGGGGTTTGTACCTCATCAACCATATGAAAAAGTTTGTACCTCATGCACCTCTGCAAGGAGGTGGTAGGCATTGGATATTCACTATATTGGTCTCTTCTTACACATGGATTATGTCTTATATAAGCATGGTTTTACTTCAACCATCATTCATACATATCATATTGCTATACGTTTACCGTTGCCTTTGCAACGGATCTTGCTTATGGTGCTTATCACTTGTTGCATCGCATCATACATGCTTAGTACATTCAAATATACTAAGCATACTCTATGCCTATATGCTGGCATCATGTAGGAATCGTATCCCCACTTGAGTATCCTCATTCACATGGCTAGTACGATTTCGTTCAAGCTTGTTGATGAGTCTTCCCTTCAGGTGACATTGCTTATGACCTCATGCTATGTTCTAAGACCATCTTTCTTTTATTTATTTGTTGACTATGATGGTGAGCCCGGTTGCTTGTCTTTCCCACTCTTATATATGTAGTAGAGGTGTTGTTGGACATGTCATGTGTAATGTTATAAGCTTTGACTCTCTCTTGATTCTTGTTGTTTATGATATGAAAG
>JAOTQR010016806.1:4632-17468 GCA_025774065.1 Solanum ossicruentum
TGTCCATCATTCCATGAAGATATCTCATGATCTGAAGGTAGAAGCATGAGAACTTGGTGAAGCCTGAGTAATCAAGTAGCCTACATCATGCCTCAATACTAAATCAGGCACTACTTCAAAGGCAACCCAAGCCATAGATAGAAATTGGCGCTTAGGCACCCAAGTATGTCCTTTTTGACCCCCCCCCCCCCAATATTGTATTTTGTCTTTTTTATTACATTAAGGACAATGCAAATAAATTTTGATGAGGTGTGGGTGGCTATAAGCCTCGATGAAGCCTAAGTATCTGTGGCTATATCTATCTCAATTTTTGAGTCTGCGGTATTTTCTTGCCTATGTTCTTTCCTAGGGACATTTATTTTTCTATTAAATCGGCATGTTTAGGATGTGTAAGTAGTATTAGTAGCATATTATATTAGAATTTGTGGATATGTTAGTTTTGTCGAAAAATAATACCCATCGATTTTTTGTTAATGATGTACAATTAGGTAGTTTGGATAACAACCATGCAAAATTAGTGAATGACAGTGTTTGTTCTAATATGTTAGGATAATTGTGATAAAAACATGATCTCAGAGTCTGGGTTGACAGTGTTATCAATGCCAAGTATGTGTGAGCTATATTTCATGATTCTTCTACTGTGTTTCAATACAGAACTTGCCCTGTTACTCTGACTAAGACTGTAGGTTCATTGGTTATGAAAGTATCATAGGCTATTGTTCATATTAGTCTACGTAATCTAAAATAACCAAACCTTTTTGACTGTGTAAACCTGAAATTGGCCCTGGTCCCTCCTTGAATATAGTGCACCTCATCTCAGGCTTTGAGTGTGGCTACCAAAACTGGCCTAGTATATAGGTTGGCTATTGTGCACCTTAACTCAGACTAAAAGCCTAAGTTGAGGGTGACTGTTGTTAGGAAATCACACCAAACGGCGTAAGGAAGCATAGTGATGTAATTTAAAATGGGTGAAATCTGAAGAAGGTGCAAGAAAAACAACTAAATGTCTAAATTTTGAGCTAAAAAGTTAAATAACTAAGAAATAAAAGGCAGTAAGCTGAAAAATCTGAATAGACCATCCAAAAAGGTTTGAGATAGGAAAAGGGGATCTGTGAGTTTACGTGTTGATAAGGAAAAAGTACAAAATAGTGCAGAGTCAAGGAGGGTGATAGTCACTTTGTTCCAAAAGCATCATACTAAATCCCCCTGAGCCTGCATTACAAGCCAAGAAAGTCCTACAGTGATCCTAAGTTGACTAGTTGAATGTCATGGTCATGAGTATATGGGCAAGCCTATGGTATTGGAATACAATGTTTGAATATCTTGTGTGAGCACGAGTGTTTGTGTCAGTCCCAAGTATTGAATTAAACATAACATTTTGAGTAAAATCTGGGATTTTTTTAGGGCACTTAAGTTTTTTACATTGTTGAGTTTAGGATGTTTTGGTGATTGTTGCTTATTTATGATTGCCTGGCTTGTCATAGTTGCACTGTCGTACATTGATCTGCATGAGTCTGTTTGATTACTATCATACAGGTTGAGTATTTATGATGTGTTCAGTTATGATGTATGTCATTGGATTGAGGTAAGTGTGTTGTTGTATTGCTTGTGTAGATTGAGTCCATCGCTTGAGGAAAAGCAATAATCTTAAGTTGAGGGTGTTGATGTGCCGCTAAAATACAACACTTTTAATAGTTAAAACTTACAATTTTGTGTGTTCTCAAAGTGATGTTAGTATATTTGATGTGTTTTTGTGTTTATTTTTTAGGATTTCAAGAATCGAGGTGATTTTGGGCCAAGCTGCACAGATTGTAGGTTTTTGAGGATTTATGAGCCTCTTTATATGCCTTCCATAAGTATAGGTTGCCGTCATGGGTCAGATCCAGTGAAGGGTTGATTTTCATATATTCAGTTTACGAGTTGTTAGATGACCTGTAGGTGCATTGATAGTCGTATATTTGTTCATATGCTGAAATAAAGAAATATGCTAAGTGTTGACCTATTATTAGATGAAGGCCCCTATGAGTAGTAAGTCAGGTAACGGGTCGTGGATAAGATCGCGTCTGGAGGATTAGAGTTTTGAAGAATTTCTGAAGAGTTCGTAGATGAGATCCTTTACAGGTCGTATGTTCAAAGGCCCAAAGAAGGAGTTCGTACATGGAAAGCAATTTTTGTGAAGTGTAGACTATGAAGACCATTTATGGGCCATGACTCTATCTACGTCCCGTAACCTTGATCGTCCAATTTCCTGATTCCAGTTTTTCTATTTTATCTAATATTTTCTTTCTACTTATTATAAACAGGGTTTTTAGGTTTTATTTAGAGGGAAAGCAATTAGAACATTGGGACTTGATTATTTGTGATTTTTATTATGTTCTTGGAGATTTATTTTGATATTACATTCGAGTTATTACATTGTGATATCTTGTGAAGATTTCGGATTTGTGTTCATCAATTTATCATTGTAAGTGTTATTTATGTTATTCTATAACATGATTTCTTCATCTACAATGATTATGAGTAGCTAAATCTACAACTAGGGTTGTGGGAACCATGAAGAAAGTAAAAATCAATAATCCATAATCCTTGGAAAGTGTGCATGTGTGTTTTAATTATCACTTTGATTAGAATGCTTTTTGATGGTGGCTAATCTTAGAGCTCACCTAATTCTTACTTATAGGATCAAAAGGGCAATGAAAGGGATAAGGAAAAATTAACAGGATTTTATGTTATCCCTCTCGTCTATCAACCCAAACGGTTCAAGGGATTGTTGTACTGGGACAAAAGGTAAGGGTTAGTAATGCAACACAATGGGGATCGATTAAATCATGTAGTGAAATTTTCTTAGCACCTAGATCAAAGGGTTAGGTAAACATAGCTTACCAGTTCTACATGCTACACACGAGAAAAGTTTATGATTATCTGGGTATACTGAGTTAG
This sequence comes from Solanum ossicruentum, assembly GCA_025774065.1. Classification (NCBI taxonomy): domain Eukaryota; kingdom Viridiplantae; phylum Streptophyta; class Magnoliopsida; order Solanales; family Solanaceae; genus Solanum; species Solanum ossicruentum. Next base: position 7,573 of record JAOTQR010016806.1, read on the forward strand.
GAATTCACAGGGAGCACAATACCCTAGTTACTTCTCTCACTGATTTTATAACACTTGCACTTGATTGACTGTTTTAGTTAAGGCTCAATTATTGCATTTTACCAAATCTCTCCTTTTCGGGAAATTGGTAGATTAATTCAATCCAATTGCTCATAGTTATTCCAGGTCTAGACCTTGTTCCTTATGGGATCGGCCCTAACTGTTGTTAGGTTCTATATTTGATATCAACCGTTTATACCTTAATTCAGAGGTGTAGTTTGGGGGTGGTATCAGCTCATGCAATAGCTCACCATCAATTCTTTTAAAATTTTCACTACTTTATCATAGCTTGATCATATTCGAGGGAGGTAAAAATCTTTCAAGGAACTTATTTTGAAGATCCTCCCACAAAGTGATTGAATATCAGGGAGCTCATCTAGCCACCTCATAACTTCTCCAGTTATAGAGAACTGGAAGTGTCTCAACCTGATTGCTACTTGAGTGACTCCCCAAAAATTGTAGGGCAAATAGATATTAACAAAATTCTAAAGATGCTCAGGGAATCCTCATAGGCTTGCCCTCCAAATAGCCCGTTTAGCTGAAGGAGTTGCAATATGGAATCAATACCTCTAGCCAATAGGGGCAATTGGATTGCGCACATACTCCCTACTTAATCCCAGTTGACATCTTGAAAGTCATTTACCTCTCCGATGTTATCACTATGGATGCTTCCTTAATCCTCCATCTTAACACCTATTTTCTCAACAACAAAAACAATGCAAAAAGTGATAAAACAATTCTACTACAAAAACTAAATTAAATTAAAACTTCAATCAAAAACTACCATAATTCCTTGGCAACGACGCCTTTTTTGATGACATTCAAACCTACTACTTAAGGGAAGTAGGATAATTTTTATCAACATATTAACCCAACAAAAGAGTCGTGGTCAAGTCCCACAGGGGATGGTTGTTCAAGAGACGATGTACTTCATCGAATTAGGCAATTATAGATTCAAATTAGGGGTTACAATAAATAAAATCAAGATTCAGCTAATAACAAGTTCTAAATTAGCAATCTAACAATAGATTAAGAGAGATATTGGAGATGTGGAAATATGGGAGTGGATCTACTAAGACGGGTCTAAATATTTGACTGATCGAGTTAAAGATGAGTGAATAGTCTAGGATAATGGTAACCAACACTTCAATTATGACAGTGAAGGTGTTTCACATGAATCTATGATTCCCTAAAGTACGAATCTCTTAAGGACACATCTATCTTGAGAAATTACAGCAAACCGCCTTATACCATAGCCATCGAATCCATGGTTGTGATATTCAACTAAAAAGCCAAAAGGTTTCCAGCTAATATATCCATTCCACACTCTTAACTACTTAGATTAAAATAATAATTAGAGATATGAAGTAAACCCCAAATTTGCAACCTTAGAATTTTGGATGAAACTTAGCAATGAACATAAAATCACTTATATTAACAACAATAAAGTCAAAATCTCACAGACCGAGCATAGATATCAAAGACCCATATTATTTACACACCCCCAATATTGGGGTTTTAGCCACTCATTCTTGAAATTAAAGATTCAATATCAAATTTAGTAGATGAGTACATGTGTAACAAGGATAGTAAGGGAAAAGTTGATTTAAACCAGCAAATCTCTATAATTTATGCCTCCATAAGCTTGAAACCCTCTAACCTTATACTATTAAGCAAGAATGTTCTATGTACTCTACTCTCACTCTCTCTTTATCTATAAAACCTAATACGAATGATATGTACAATATCTTTTCCAAAAGATTTAAATAGTCTATGCAAAATAAGTGGGGGCTTTTGCACCTAGTAGCCGTTCGGTAATCAAGGTCTTCCATTACCGAGCACTTCGATGCTGAATGTGCACTTGACCGCTTTTCTCTACATCTATTTACAAACATAGGTATCTGTAAGATTTGGTAATGGTTCATTACTCCACCGATCATGTTTGACAATTCACTGAAGTTCCTTCTACGTCACCCTTCTGTCATGAGCTTAGGGTCTTGAGTACTGCAACATTAGGTGGTCTTCTTGGCTATTCGATGATATGCTGAATATATTTGATGACTTTGATTCTAACCATTTTTTTGGCATGGACTTGGTACTTGGTTTCTTAAATATTAGGGGGTCTCACTGAATCACTGGCAGTCCACCGAATATGTCGGCGAAGCCGCTTTTGTCTGCCTTTTTGACACTTTTGCTCTTGTATCAAACTTTGTTGAGTATTATTCACTTGTGCACATTTAGCTCCATCCCTGACATAACACATGTATATTAGTTAGTAATTAGTTCATAATTGCACACTGAGGATGATATTTCTTCACATTCTAAGCCCAAATTAAGTCCAAGATATGGACTCATCAATTATCCTTATGCCCTATCTTACATTGATGTTGTTATTATGTGTTGATTAGATGGTGAAATTCCTAAGTCCCTACTCCCATCACTTGAGTCCTATGATTTCGCCCTTAAAATTGCTGCTTGATGACTGTTTGATTCTAAGTCCCATGTTCCCTATCCCCACAGCTTGAGTCCCGTGATCCCATCCCTTAGACGTATTTGAAGTGATTGTGTGACAATGAGTCCCATGCCACCCTTATCCTATAGCTTGAGTCCTAAACCCCCTATCCCTTAGTATCACTTTATAATGTTTGATTGCACTTCTGAAACAATGATATGTTTACGGATGTTGTGAGGCTTGTTTGGGTTACCCTTGGGTTCCCATTTTTCTTGTCACTTCTGGGCCCTAGGCTTGGATCATGACAAGCTTGGTATCAGAGCACTAAGGTTTTGAAATAGTCCTTACACTCCAATATATTGTGTCAAGTAGAGTCTCATTCATGGGTATGAAGCACGTCATATCTATGTGTACGAGGATACAAGGCGTTTTAGGAAATATTTCACTTCTTCATGATTCATATCTATCGTAGAACATTTCTTATGGCTTCCCATCTCTATAACTCCCTATCGAATAGGGAGAGTTACTTTGTACCCACATTGTAATCCAAGTAAGGTAGATGTTGTACCTAATAATGTAAATGAGGTCAAAAGGAAGTTGGTGAAGGATGTGCACCGTTTGGACAGATGATGGGTTAGGTTGAGCGAATCTAATGATGATGATATCCATGTTCAAAATAGGGTTGAATCTTTGTTGGTATTTGATTGGTGAGATGACTTTGGCTGGTTAAATTTGGTACTAAATGTTATGGAGAAAGAGAAGTTGGTTTGGGAAACTTTGAAAATTGGCTCGAAGTCATCGAAGGTTGTGTTTGGATGTTAGAAGGAAAGACCTTGACCCTCATGCTGATGATTGGATACATGTGAAGGTCTCACCCATAAGGAGTGTGATGCAAGTTGTCAAAAGGGGCAAGTTGAGTCCCCAGTATGTAGGACCTTATGAGATTGTGGAGCATATTGGTAATGTGGCTTAGGTTGGATTTATTTTTGGGTATGATTCCATTCACCCGATGTTCCATGCATCCATAATAAGGAAGTTGACTGGTGATATGAGTATGATTATGCCTTTGGAAGGGGTTGAGGTTGAGAAAAACTTGACTTATGAAGAAGTTCTGATTGAAATCTTGGATAGGTAAATGAAGAGGCTTCATAATAAGGATATTGCTTTGGTTTTAGTGCTTTGGAGGAATCAACATGCTGAAAGTGCTACATGGGAAGCAGAATCAAGTATGATCCGATGATATCCCTATCATTTCCAATCGATTCAAGCCTAAGGTTAAAGGTTCTTCTTGGTCAAAGGGTTTAAATTCTTTCACTTCCATGTTCTCAGGTCGTAACATGCATGCATGCTCATGAACTAGCTTTAAATGATGTTTCTTGAAGAGTTTTAAAAGATTTCATGATTTGATATTAAAAATTGCATTGTGTACTCATCTGTGTTGTTCATTTTTTATTTGATCTATTCAAGCTAGTCCATTTCTCATTCGAGGACAAACGATCCTGGGGAGGGGGGAGGGGGGAGAGGAGAACGTAATACCCCACAAGTTTTTGATCAAGGCTATAAATTTCATTTTCAGGAGAAGTTTTTCAAGTATTCGGACTTCGTAAGGGTGAACAGATCACGCCCAAATTACAACTTCCAATTAAGGTATATGCGGTCACTGTTTCAAATATATAACCTAATAATGGTTAGGGTTGATCCCACGAGGAATATGATCTAGACATTAGAGTGATTAAAGAAATTTTGATGAATTAATCAAATTACTTCCAGGAGGGGGGATTTATGTGTAAAAAGAAATTATTCAAACCTATACTAGAACAATATTTTATGCAAGTATTACAGATTCAGTGAGAGAAGTAACTAGGGTATAGTATTCCCCTTGAATTCTTAACACAGTTTAACCTAATAATTGTAACCTTTTCTAGTGTGTAGCATGCAGAACTGGTAAGTTATATTTACCTAATTACTTGGGCCAGCAATTAGGCAACTTTCACTATGCAACTTGGGCTATCTACGGGTGTCGCATTACTAATCCTTACCTTGGTCCCAGTATAACCATCCATTGGGCTGTTCAGGTTGATTAGATGAGAGTACTCACATTGAATCCTGTTATTTATCTCTTATGCCATTCATTACCTCCTTAGGCTAGTGAGTATGAATAAGGTGAGTTCTAATGTTTGCAACCATTAAAAAGCAATTAAAATGAAGAGATAAATAATACATGTATGCACACTTTCCAAGGATTACAAATTATTTGGTTTTTACTTTATTAGCATTTCATGGTTTTCACAAACCTATTTGTGGATTTAGCTATGAATGTTCATTGTAGATGAAGAAATCATGTTTGATGTTTACATAATTAAACACTTACAACAATGAGTTGAAGAATGTAAAATCCAAAATCTCCACGTAAATTGCAATATCAAGAACTGAAGATAACCACAAATAAAATCAACTTAATGTCTCCTAGAACAACTCAAAAAAAAAGTGTAATATGTTCTCTAATAGTCTATATGTCCAAAAATAACTAAAAACTCTATTTATAAGTAAAGAACACCAAATCCTGAACCGATTAGGAAAATTGGATTCGGGACCATCCACAAGCCAGTGTATGACCGGTAACTCAATCGACAACACATAGATGAGGCTTTGTAGACTACTTCTTTGAATTCTAAACTCCATGTACGAGACTTTTTCTATGGCTCATAGTTTGGAATACAGGCCATAAACTCCCCTGTCTTGTTAACTTTCAGAAACTTTGCAAATTTTTCCACAAACAAGACTTCTGGTTATGGAATGAACCATGACCCATCTTGTTAATCATAGTTTCAACTTCAAAAAGTCTGCTCAACTCTACATCAGGACCATAAACCTCCACCTATGGCTCATGGATCAAACCACGACCCATAAGTGTTCTCGTACTTCATCTAAAAGCTGCTAAAATATGCAATCTTCACAAAAACCTCCTGAATCCGGTAATTCTTGTAAACCAACATAAAACACATCACATCCACTAACATCACTTAGAGAACACATAAAATTCTATGTTTAAGTGTCTTATTTTGGTGGCACACCAACATCCTCAACTTTAAAGTGTTGCTTGTCCTCAAATGACGGACTCAATCTGACGTAAGTAGTATAGCAGGCATACAGACATCAATCTCACCGCATATATCAGATCTCAGTCAATCACAGATACCCTCGTGAACCATTAGTACATATACAAGATATTTATCAAGTAGACTCACGGATCAATACATGCCAAAGTAACTTTGACAGGCAAGGCAATGCATATAAGCAACAATCACCGAATCAATCCATAACTAACAATATAATTCAAATTACTTCACAAAAAGAAGTTTTATATGTCATAATATTTGATATATCTCTTCTCAATGCTAAGGACTAAACAAATACACTCACTCGTAATTGATATTCAAATACCGTGTACAACACCATAGGCTTGCCCCTATATTCTTAACTATGATGTTTGACCAGTCAGACTAGGATCATTATAGGACTTTCTTAGCTTATAATGTAGGCTCAAGAGGCTTGGTATGATTATCTGGAACATAATGACTAATTTCCCTCCCTGACACTGTGTTATCTTTCACTTCACCTTACCAACACTGATAATTTGACAACTAATTGCTCCCTTTTACCTATCACGAACATTTTTGGCTGCATTCATCTATTTTTCAAGCTCATTGCCTTTTATTTCTCTCAATTCTTTTTCTTTTCAACTCTCTTTTTGGCATTTATTTAATTTTCTCACATCCATCTTATAATTTTCCTTTTTCGATTGTATTACTTTGATTCTTTTGCCGAGTTGTCATGATTTTTTTACAGTAGCCACTTTCAACTTAGGTTTTTGGCCTGAGTTGAGGTGCATTATATCCAACCTATGAATTAGGGCCACTTATGGTAAACCCCTAAACTTAGGCTTTAGCCTGAGTCAAGGTGCACAATATTCAAGGGAGGGCCAAGGCAAAATTCAAGATTAACACAGACAAAAGGGTTTGGTGGCCTAGGTACTTAATATATATATATACACACACACACACATACACACACACACACATTCAGATCAAGGGATACATATAACATTTGGTTGGTCGTTTCGGCTAAGTGGACTATTATGAATAATGACCTATGGTCCGTTCCTAACAAACTAACCTACGGTCTTTGTCATAATATTAGGGCATGTTCCGAATTGGAACATAATAAAAGAATTGCGCAATGAAGCACACACATACTTGGCACTGAATATATTATCACAGTAGACATTTAGATCATGCTTTTTATCACAACTTAGCCCTATCCTATTAGAATAGACAATGTCATACAAATCTAAAATGGCTACTATCAAACTATCTACTAGTATATCATCTAGAAGAAATTTCAAAATCATAGGGATATCATTTTTCAAGGAAAATCAACATATCCCATATATGTTAGTACAATATGCTACTAATACTACCTACACATCCTAAACATGTTTAGTTTAACAGAAAATAAACATCCTTAGGGAAAGAACACAAGCAAGAAAACCTTACAAACTCAAAAATAGGAGTAGAAAAAGGCCTTGGTTACTTGGACTTCGCTGAGGCCTATAACTACCCACACCCTATTAAAAAATCTTTGCATTGTCCCCCATGCAAAAAATAATCCAAAAACTCATATGGGGGTAAAAAAGAACATACCTAGGTGCCTAAGCACTGGTGTCAATCTGGGATACACCACCCTGAACCACCTTGTTGGCCTCCTCTATCATGGCAGTCTGTCTTGAGTTCTAGCACCTAATGCAATATCCCGCTCATGTGCACACCACATGTTCTCATCCACTATAGAGTCTTGTTAAGCAACCTCAATCTATTGTCCCTCAGTCCTCTAAGCATGTTGTAGAGTAGTTTTTGGATCATCAACTTTGGTACGTCACCTCTTCCCATAGGTGAGAACTATGGGATCCTCTCGAAATAACTCCAGCACCAGTATAGTGACAGTATACTAGAGATCATCAACGTTGCTGGTGCTGACACTTTCACTCCTTACAAAGCTACTAGATCTACGTTTGGAAAGCAGAAAAGTCTGGTATCTGAGTCGAAACAAGGTGACCCACTATACTCCTCTCAAATGTGTTAACACGACCATGTAGAATTGATATATGTTGATCCAGTGTGGACATATAGTGCTCCTGCATGCACTTCATTAACTAAAAAATAGCTTTGCAAACCGAAAGCTTGATCTGCTATAGTAATTAAGTCAACTAGGACTCAATCTGAGCCTAGCTCTGAAGTAGGGCATGGATAGACTCCATGAATACATAGACCATATCTGCAGGCTGAGGACGTATTGGCATGGCCTCTGGTATAGTAGAGGAAATGGAAGTAGGCCCTATGTCTATCTCAGCGTCTGTCTGTGGGGATCTCTCAAACTTATCATTAGTAGTAGTGCCAACCTCAGAATACGGAGGCTCGACGAACATCTCAGCCAATCTGATGGTGGGATATGGTGCTCACCTCAGTATAATGGGATTTTCATTGGCCGTAATTAGGATGACATCTTGGGTTCTTTGAACATCTATCTTGAGATCGACATTGGGAATTATCTCTACCCCTGCATAATGAATAATCGATAGACCAGGCAGGGGAATGGAATGGATGTCGACCTCCTTAGTGCTTGCTCATAAATCTCCTCTACTATACAGCAAGTGAAATCAACATCATAGCCAGCTATGATGCTGGCTACAAGCAAGACATGGCCTAGCGTGAGTGTATTATTTGCCTGGTTTGGCCAAATGTACGTGTAGACCACAACCAACCAAAATTTTCCAACAAAGTTGAGTGAGGCCTTTATAATAAGCATGCGGTCGAGCAGCCAATCGGTGTTCGTGCCTCACTTAACAATATGGTCAGTAACCCATCTCAATAATGTGGCCTTTTAGACTACATCTATAGTCACAAAATGATCTCATGCCTATCCCAATCAATAGTCAAACTTTGTTGTGAAAGTGTCACGCCCCAAAGTCCGGTTAGGGCGGACTGGCACCTGTTACCGATAAGGCTCGGGAGAACCAATCTATATCTATACATTTTGCGTACATATAATAAGTAATATCTATGTTTGGCATGCTTCTAAGGAGATAAACGGTTTTTAACAAGTTAAAAGAATATGCATATAGCTAGGCCGTTGGGGCTACGGTGTCTAAAATACGAGACATGACCACACATTAGTTTGCACTATCTACAAAGCCTCTAACATGAGAAAGCATCTACATATGTTTGGGACAGGCCCCGTCTGAAGTAACTGTATAATGCAAACACATAATCTCTAAACACACTCAAAACTCCGGAACAACCTGGAGTCGAGAATAACAGCTGAATATCCTTTACTTCTATTGGGGAGATCTTGCAGCACTTGTACCTGCAGCATGAAATTTAGGTCCCCGGAAGGGACTCAGTACGAGATAATGTACTGAATATATAGGGAAACAAATATTGTATATGAAATAACAACTCAAATGAAACCATGCACTAGTGTAGAATAAGAGACCACCTTTAGTTATACTTTGGGATGGAGTACTTTATATTCTTTATATCACTTTACCTTTACTATATTATCTGTACTGTAAAATCTGTGCACAGTTATAAATAAATGACCAACTGATCAGTGGTAAACTGTATTGGGATCGTCCCTATGCTAGGTTCTTCATAAACCCCCACTGGCTACCACCCGTCGAAATTGTATACTTTATCTTTATATTACCTTTGAGATTATTCTTTTTAGTGCTAATATTGGAGCTATAAGGTTGTATACGCAATAGTGATATGTAATTACTCATACAATACAATATAGAAATGAAGAGAGCATGTTATATCGACAATGGAATACGTATGAATTGAAGTAACTCATGAACTTTATTTAACAACAAGAACTCATGTACTTAGTATCCATATATGTATGTAAATTTGAAGATAACTATATATATAAGAGAATATGAATATGTGGAAGAGTGGACATAGGGCTACTTGACATGTAGGAGTAGATAAATGCCTTTACATACCAAGGAATCTATGTTTCAAGCCAAATGATATGAAATCAAGTAACCTTACATACCTCGATGTATGACTTCGTTACTAACTTGGAGTGGCTGTAGTTTCCCACAAATATTTAGTTATTGTATATTAAGCAATAAGACTAGTATTAGCAGCAACACAACACTTCCAGGCAGTCCAATATCATAAAAACGATCACCCGGATAGCAAGCTTTCAACTAATGACGCAAGGATTTTTCTTCAACCTTTTCACTTATAAACGTATTTTCTAAAAACCATCCTTATGTACATATCATATACACCTTATTTCCAGACACTTAATAGTCCTAAAACAGCCCACAAGGCACAAC
>JAOTQR010016856.1:0-17463 GCA_025774065.1 Solanum ossicruentum
GATCTATATCATCAATCATGCATGAAATCAAGACTTTAACTCAAACTCAATGGTTATTTATGCTCCACTCGATCACACTCAACATATGATACAAGCAAAATGCTCATTAAATAGGCACAAATACAGTAAAGATGCTCCTCATATTCAATTTACTCAGCACAGATAATCACAATCATAGTCTCAATCCGATCAATGCAACAACGGTTATATAGAATGGTGTAATTCAAAGTTCACAATACTGAATGTATATTTTACCCTCCAAGAGCATGTAACCCATTAACACATTCATAGTGAATAAAGACTCACAGTAATTGCAAGTATTCCAAGATTAGAACCATAGAATTTTTCCATACTCAATTCTTGTATATAAACTTGACTTTTGTGGACAAAAGGATAAGTGGATAGAGTCATTCCTATGCTTTAAGAAGCCTTACATATTTGAAAATAGCAAGAACAATCAACTCTTTAATGATCCTCAAACTTGAACTCAAAAACCTCGCTTCTCTCCATTCTTCGATACTCTCAATGTTTTGAGGTGTATAATGAGGAATTATGTACTTAGGATAATGATAAATGGTCCATATCAAGTCTAGAACGTCATGTTTATACTTAAAAAAGGCAAGAAAAGACAAAAATACCTTTCTTAAAATTGTCAATTAGAACCACGAGACCACGTCTACAGGTCTTGGTTCCACTTAAGGGCAGTAAGTGTCCCCTCATAGATGGGAGAGCCCAAAATTTACATTACTAAATATTGGACATATGGTTCTATGAACACCTTGATATTAATCATATGATGGACCATGAGTCATCGTGTTAACTCATTGTTAAGTGTTCAGAAATTTTGGTTTCTGGAACTTTAATCTATGAAACATGTTCCACATGCCATAAGAGAATCGATAGGCCATCCTATAATAGTTGTTTAAGATCCATAAAAGTAGACCTTTGAATCCTCAACCCACGAAACATATTCTATGAGTCATAAAATATTGTACGTCCATATAATGTCTCATACATGAGCCTCAAAAAATTTTCACTAAGTCATAGGGGCAACTATGAGGCCATATAGGCCATAGATCACTCAACGAGGTATAGAAGGACCTTTGTGGTTTCTTCCAAGGACTTTTCTTAGTCATTTTTCTCAGTTTTCTCTGAGTACATACTCAGACTAGGTAGGATAAATTAGGGGGTGTTACAATGTTGCGGACTTGTGTATTAGAGTTTGGTTGTTAGTAATATTTACTTTTGTCCCTAGCAGAGTTTGCACACAATAACAGTTACCACCCATACATTCAGATGGCCCAATTTGAGGCTTTATATGGCATGCATTGTTATACTTTAGTTGGTTTGTTTAAGCTTACAGAGCCTAGATCTTATGGTACATATTTTGCTATAAGAGCCTCTATCGAGTGTACGAGTGAGTCAGGATAGGTAGAGAACAACCCAGAACTAGCACAAGAGTTATGTTCATCACAGATGCTTCCATTTTTGTTTTGATGTCGGTAACCGAGTGTTTCTATGTTTATTGCTCTTAAAAAGGATGATGGGTTTGGCTAGCAGGGTAAGCTTATCCCCTGGTATATTGGACCATTTGAGAAGGATTCGGGCAATTGCTTTGGAGTTACCCTTGCCTCTAGCATATTGAGCTACAAACCTAATATTTCATATTTTGATGCTACATCATTTTGTGTCGGATGAGTCTTTATGCTATAATATGATTTAGTTGATTTAGATGATCGTTTGGCATTCTTTAAAGAGTTGATAGCCATATTATCTACTGATATCAGACAACTTTCCTCCAAAGCTATACATGTGGTTAAGGTCCAGTGGAGACACCGATCAATAGAGGAGGCCACCCAGGAGACAAAATAGGACATGAGGGAGCAATACCCTAGCATATTTCAGTCTTCAGGTATGTGATGTGAGGTTAAAAATAACTATATTTAATTACAATTTACTTATATTTTAATTTTATTTATTCTTTTTTAGCATAAATTTATGGATTGTGCTAAATTATGTATAATTTGTAGGATTAAATTGACACGAAGATAAGAAATTTGGAGCTAAAACGAATTAAAAATAAAAGATTACAGAAGAAAAATCAAGCAGGTAGCTTAATGGATTAAATTCAATAAAATAATATAAGGATAAGATGTGGGTCCTTGTAAATTGCCAACCTTAAAGCTGCCATGTGGCAACTATTGACGGGCAACAAAAATTGAAGGCGGTGTACCAACTAATTCCTTCCAGTTTTGGGTTACCCAATTTATTTTGGACCTGGTTATATTTCTACATCTATAAATAGTCCATAAATATAATTCTTCCACAACTAATCTAATTTAGGTTTCAGAACTTTATAAGTTGGAATTTCGAAAGATCTATCACAGAGAGTGGAGAATTTTGGTTTTGTTCTTTTCATCTCCTCTTATTATTTATTTGTATTCTTGTCTATTGAAAGATTATTTCACTATTGTTCTTGGGTTTTTATGATTATCACAAGTAATTTAATTCTTATAAATTTTAATTTTGTTTTCCAATAATAATGAGTAGCTAAATTTTATAACTAGGATTGTGAAAACCATGACCGATTGAATTGAAAAAGTAATTTAACGTAAAAAGTGATTCTTGAGTAAATTTTATGCATGCATTAATTAATTTTCTTCATTTTCTATGTTTTCTAAAGGTGGCCAACATTAGAACCCACCTAGTGTTACTGATTGGGCCAAGGTAACAATTAATAGGAAAAGAGATTAATTTGAGACGACCTCAAGATGTACCTCGGAAGTGTCCGGAATTGTAATTTTCATATATCTCAAAACTTGTGCGTGATATCAAAAACCAGAATTCATATTCTTGATGAAGGGGTCAATTGAGTAGGAAATGAGTCTAACCCCGATTTTAGAGCAAACGAATTGCAATTTCATTTTTCCAATATTTTGATTTCCAGAATCAATCCGTAATTGTGCCGCAACGTGCGACCTCCACGAACCTATTTCAAAAGTACCTCCGCAGTAGGTCCACATTGCGTACCTATGTATTTTGCTGCCAGTGATTTTCATCTCGGTCCAAGGCTTTGGGGTCTTGGGCCTAAGTCTTCCCATGTGTAAAAATATCTATACTTAGTCATATTTCACCTTCATATCATACAAGACATTCCCCAATACTCTCTCAAGCACTTAGACAAATATTTCACCCTAAATTCAAGTCCCAAAACTCAACCCGGATCTTAAGGTTTTCATTCAAGCTTCAAGTCTCCATTTCCAATCTTCTTCAAGGATTCTCCAAAGTCAAGGTATGTGGGTTTCAACTATTGGGTCCTTCACCCGTGGTGCCCAAGCTTCATTTTCACACAAATATCTTGTTTCTAAGTTGATTTTACTTATGGGTCTTCAATCATGATTTTTGGCTATAAACTATGTTGGGGTTTTGTAAAAGTGTGACTATTTTAACATGTTTTGAGCTATGAATCTTTGATCTACCTTGAGATTTGATGAAAGATTTTGATGTATATTGTATGATGAAGTTACCAAGTATTGGTAGGATGATTTACTTCAAGATTTCTTGCATGATTTCACTCTTTCAATTGCATGGTTTTACACTAGCATTACACATACACCAAGTGTTTGATAAAATATTCGATTTAGCGTTCTTGAGCTATTGATGATCTATTGCATGACCTATGAGTTTATGATTATGAAAGGATAGTATAAATGTATTAATTTCATGAAAAGTATCTAAAGTGTTGGAAGTTGATCAATTGCCTCGTTCGAGAGGTAGTAGGCCCGAACTACCATATTAGGGGGTATGTACCTCAATTGCTTCGCTTGGAAGGTAGTAGGCTTGTGCAATCATGTTGGGCGATTTGTACTTCAATTTCCTCACTGGGGAGGTAGTAGTCCCATGCAACCATGTTAGGGGGATTGTACCTCAATTGCCTTGCTCGAGAGGAGTAGGCCCGTACAACCATGTTGGGGGGTTTGTACCTCAGTGGCCTCGCTCGGGAGGTAGTAGGCCCGCACAACCATATTGAGGGGTTTGTAACTCAATTTCCTCACCAAGGAGGTCTTAGGCATTGATTTTTCTTGATGGTCTCTTCCTACACATGTAATATGTTTCATATACAAGCATGTTTACTTCAAGTATCATTCATGCATACCATATGGTTATATGATTATCTATTGCTTAAATATTCATTTTAACTATGTTTCCTATATCTTGTTGCATTGTACCCTACATAGTTAGTATATTTAAACATAATAATGCATACTTTATGCCTACATAATGTCACCATATAGGAACTAAAGCCCCACTTGATCATCCTCCTCCTCCATGTGGCTAGTACGATTTCTCTACAAAGCAAGTGGTTAGTCCTCAACTTTCTTTCCTTTTATTTTATGTTTGACTATGAGGGTGAGCCCAGTTTCCTGTCTTGTCCCTTGCTAAGTTCTATGTTTAGAGGTGTTGTTGGACAAGGTATGTATTGATGATTTGATCCTTGGCTCTATGATGTTTTATGCTATTAAAGATGTCCCTTAACCCCGGTTATCCCGATTAAATATCTCTTATTGTTTTTTATTGCTTCCACGACCAAGAATGGGTAATGATATGTTAAGAGGCTTGTTTGGGGTCCCTTCGGGATTCTCCATGTGTCACGTCTAGACCCTAGGCTTGGGTCATGAAAACCTTGGTACAAAGAACTAGGTTTTTAATGGTCCTAGGTATCCAACACACTGCGTCGATTAGAGTCTTATTCAAGGTTATGGTGTGCACCACAACTATGAGTAAGAGACTATGAGATGTTTTAGGAAATGTTTCCTTTCTTCTTACTGTATGTCATGATATAGAAATTAAGGTAAGTATTTCCTCCACCCCCCACCCCCTAACAATTATTCTTTGCTATGTTAGATCATGTCTAACATAAGAGGAAGAAGAGCCCGCACACCTGAGGAGCAACCGACTCATGGAGAGCTCCGAGATGCTCTTACCTTGCTTGCACAATTATGGCTAATCAAGCCAACCAAGGGGCTTAAGCCCCTCACACTCCTATTTCGGTATCTCGTCTAAGGGACTTTATAAGGATGAACCCACCGAATTTCAATGGGTCTCAGGTGGATGAGGACCCTTAAAAATTTACTGATAAGGTATACAAGGTGTTATCCATTATAGGTGTGAGGTCTGAAGAAAAGACGGAGTTGGTGGCTTACCGACTCAAGGGGGTGGCTCAAGTATGGTACACTCAATGGAAGGAGGAGAAGGGGAACAATAATGTGATCTATGGGAGGAGTTTAAGGTGGATTTCCTCAACCAGTTCTTCCCTCTTGAGCTTAGGGAAGCCAAATTGGTAGAGTTCATGAACTTGAAGCAAGGATCTATGAGTGTGAGGGAGTATTCCCTCAAGTTCAACCAACTTTCTAAGTATGTTCCACACTTGGTTGCCGACCCAAGGTCTAGAATGAATAAGTTTGTGATGGGTGTTTTCAATTTTGTAAATGAAAAAAGTTATACCACTATGTTGATTAATGACATGGATTTGTCCCGCTTGATGACTTTTGCCGAACATTTGGAGGGGGAGAAATTGAGGAAGAGAAGGAGTCATGAGCCAAGAGGGCCCATTTTTATGGTAAGTTCCAAAGTCACAACGGTGGCCAGTTTCACCAAGGTCAAGGGTCTTGTCATGTTCCTAGTGGGAGATTTGCCAATAACTACCCAAGACCCTAAGAGGGTGGTGGTGTGATTCCTAGAGCTGTATGTCCAAGATATGTTAAGAGTCATGGTGGCCCATGCTTGAGAGTTACTAATGCTTTCTATAGTTATGGGGAAGTGGGCCAACAGATGTTGGATTACCCACACAATTGTAACAAGGATAAGGATGCTCATCCTCAAGGTCGAGGTGCTAATGTGGTTCCTTTGGGGAGAGGAGGTCAAGTGGTTGATGAGGCAAGGGGTTGATGAGGTGTCCGATGTTACCATCGGTATATTAAAAGTCTTTGATTTTGATGTATATGCAGTGGTAGACCTGGGTGCCACTCTTTTCTTTTGTTACTCCTCTTATTGCCAAAAAGATTCTTGTTGAGCCCGAATTGTTATGTGAGTCTTATGAGGTGTCTACTCCTATTGGTGCATTTATTGTTGCTAGGAAGGTCTATAGAAATTGTTCCATTTGCATCTTGCATAACATATTGCCTTCTGATCTTGTTGAGTTGGACATGGTTGATTTTGGTGTCATTCTAAGGATGGATTAGTTGCATGAATATTATGCCTCTATTGATTGTAGAACCCGTAGGGTCAAATTTCAATTCCTAAATGAACTTGTTCTTGAGTGGGAAAGTCATGATGTGGTAGTCAAGGGTAGGTTCATCTCTTGCATCAAAGCTCAAAAGTTGATCTCCAAGAGGTGTATTTATCATCTTGTGAGGGATAGGGATATGGAGTCCAAAGTCCTTCCCATAGAGTCGGTTCCAGTGGTAAATAAGTCTCTTGATGTCTTTCCAAATGACCTTCCTAGTGTTCCTCCAGAAAGGGAAATAGACTTTGATATAGACCTCCTCCCTAATACTCAACCCATTTTTATTCCCCCTTACCATATTGCCCCAACGAAGTTAAAGGAGTTGAAGAGCAATTGAGGGTTTTATTGGAGAAGGATTTTATTAGGCCTAGCCAATAAACCTTAAGGTGCACCGATGTTATTTGTAAGGAAGAAGGATGGGTCTCTTAGAGTGTGTATTAACTACCAACAACTTAATAGGGTCACCATCAATAATAAGTATCCTCTACCAAGAATTGTTGATTTGCTTGACCAACTTCAAGGGGCTAGCCACTTCTCTAAGATTGATCTTCAGTCCGGGTATATCAAGTGAAGGTGAGGGAGTATGACATTCTAGAGATGACCTTCCAGACTAGGTATGGGGATTATGAATTTGTAGTTATGTCTTTTGGGTTGACCAATGTACTAGCTATCTTCATGGATTGTATGAATAGGGTCTGTAAACCCTACCTTGATTTGCTTTTGGTGGTTTTCATTGATGATACATTGATCTATTCTCATAGTGAGGAGGAGCGTGAGGCTCATTTGAGGGTAGTGTTATAAAGATTGAGGGAAGAGAACTTCTATGCTAAATATGAGAAGTGTGAATTTTTGTTGAAAGAGGTTTCCTTCCTAGGTCATGTGGTGTCGGGGGATGGTATTAAGGTGAACCCTAAAAAGACGGATGTGATTAGAAATTTTCCTAGACCATTGACCCCATCGGACATTAGAAGTTTCTTGGGCTTAGCGGGTTACTACCAGAGATTTGTGAATGGGTTATCTTCTATTAATTTATCTATGACTAAGTTGACCTAAAATAAGGCTAAGTTTGTGTGGACCGATAAGTGTGAAAGGAGTTTCCAAACCCTGAAGGATAAGCTTATGTACGCTTCTATCTTGTCTCCACTAGAAGGGTTGGAAGGATTTGTTGTATATTGTGATGACTCCCAAGTTGGTTTGGGTTGTCTATTGATGCAAAATGGTAAGGTGATAGCCTATGCTTCTAGGCAACTCAAAGTGCATGAAACGAATTATCCTACTCATGATCTTGAATTGGCCACTGTGGTTTTTGGTTTAAAATTTTGGTGTCATTATTTATATGGGGTGCATGTTGATACGTTCACTGATCATAGGAGCCTCCAATATGTGTTCACTCAAAAAGACCTCAACTTGAGGCAACGAAGGTGGTTAGAACTTCTTAAGAACTGTGATATTAGTGTGCATTTTCATTTTTGTAAGGATAATATGGTGGTGGATGCTTTGAGTAGGGTGTTTATGGGTAGCTTAACTCATGTTCATGGTGGAGGCAAAGAGGTAGCTAGAGAGGTCCATCAGTTGGCTAGATTGGGGTTAGGTTGGAAGAGGTGGATAGTTGTGGCATTGTGATTTTTGATGGTTCAAAGTCTTCCTTGGTTGGTGAAGTAAAAGAAAAGCAAGACCTTGATCCCCTCATTGGAATTGAAGGCCTTGCTGAGAGAAGGCAAGGTGGAGGTTTTCTCCCAAGAGGAAGATGGTGCCCTTAGGTACCAAGGTAGGTTATGTGTTACTTGTGTTAATGATTTTAAGAAGAATATTCATGATAAGACTCATAATTCTTCCTATTCTATCCACCCTTGTTCTACCAAGATGTATAAAGATTTGAGGAATATGTTTTGGTGAGGAGGTATAAAGAAAGACATTGCCAAATTTTTATCTGGTTGCCATAGTTGCCAACAAGTCAAAGCTGAACACCAAAGGTCGAGTTTCCTAACCCAAGACATAGAGATTCCTACTTGGAAGTGGGAGGAACTTAACATGGATTTTGTGGTTGGGTTGCCTAAGACTAGAAAGGGTTTTAATTCTATTTGGGTTCTGGAAACTAGGATGAAAAGTCGGCTCATTTCTCACCGGTTAAAACTACTTATGGGGACAAAGACTATGCTAAATTGTATGTTCATGAGTTAGTGAGGTTGCATAAAGTTCCCTTGTCTATCATATCAAATCATGGTGCTCAATTTACTTCACATTTTTACTGATCCTTCTAAAGAGGTCTTGGAACCAAGGTTAAGCTTAGTATGGCCTTTTACCCTCACACGGCTGGACAAGTTGAAAGAACTATTCAAACTCTTGAGAATATGCTTAGGTCTTATATTTTGGTGTTTAAGGGTAGTTGGGATGATCATCTTCCATTGATTGAGTTTGCTTATTACAATAGTTATCATTCTAGCATTAGCATGGCTCCTTTTGAGGCACTCTATGGTAGACGTTGTAGATCACCAGATGGGTTGTATTTTAGATTTTAAGGGTAGTTGGGATGATCATCTTCCATTGATTGAGTTTGCTTGTAATAATAGCTATCATTCTAGCATTGGCATGACTCCTTTTGAGTCCCTCTATGGTAGATGTTGTAGGTAACCAGTTGGGTGGTTTGATGTGGGAGAAATGGCTTTCTTAGGTTCAAATCTGGTTATGCATGCTATGGATAAGGTATGTTTGATTATAAAAAGATTGAAAATAGCCCAAAGTCGCCAAAAGTCTTATGACGATATGAGAAGAAGGGAGCTTGAATTTAAAGTTGGTGATTGGGTTTATTTGAAGGTGTCACCCATGAAGGGTGTGTTTCATTTTGGTAAGAATGGTATATTAAATCCATGATTTGTGGGTTGTTACAGGGTGATGAGGAGGATTAGAAAGGTGACCTATGAGTTGGAGTTGCCTAGTGAAATGGAATTGGTTCATTCGGTCTTCCATGCATCTATGTTAAGGAAGTGTATAGGTGACCCTAATGCTATTGTACCTCTTCAGGTTGTGGGGGTAATTGAGGATAACTTGAAAAATGAAGAGGTTCCAGTAGAGATCTTGGATAGACAAGTGAAAAGGTTGAGGAACAAGGATGTTGCTTCCGTTAAGGTCCTTTGGAGGAATTAACAAGTTGAAGGTGCTACATGGGAGGCCAAAGCGGACATGCAAAAATGATATCCTTATCTCTTCCATTCTACTTAAGCCTACAATACTAACTCTACGTCTTCTATGTGCATTCGTGTCTAATGTTTCAGCCCCTAAGTCATTTGCATGCATTCATGTTTATATTGACAACGAACAAGGTGATTTTTACACTTCTATTGAGATTTTGAAAATGGTGTTTTGAGTGTGATGATGTATTCTTGTTGGGGATGATTTCTTCATGAATAGTCTTCTCATATACGTTTCCTTGACATTCGGGGACAAATGTTACCAAGGGAGAGCTATTGAAATGATCCCAAAATGTGCCTTGAAAATGCACAGAATCGTAATATCTATGTATCTCAAAATCCATGTGTGATATCGAAAATCAGACTTCACTTCTTGATCAAGGGGTCAAATTGAGTTCGAAATAGGTCTAACCCTCATTTTAGAGCAAACGAATAACAATTTTATTTTTCCAAAATTTTGATTTCCAGAATCGATCCGTGACGGTGTCACGATGTGCAGCCATTATGGACCTATGTAAAAAGTACCTCTGCAATAGGTCCACATCGCAGACTAGAAGTGGACATGTGTATTTTGTTGCCAGTGATTTTCATCTCGGTCTAAGGCTTTTGGGTCTTGGACCTAAGTCTTCCCATGCATAAAGTTATCTATACTTAGACATATTTCACCTTCATATCATACAATACATTCCCCAATACTCTCTCAAACACTTAGACAAATATTTCACCCTAAATTCAAGTCCCAAAAACTCAACTCGGATCTTAAGGTTTTCATTCATGCTTCAAGTCTCCATTTCCAATCTTCTTCAAGGATTCTCCAAAGTCAAGGTATGTGGGTTTCAACCATTGGGTCCTTTAATCTATGGTGCCCAAGCTTCCCTTTTACTCAAATTTCATGTTTCTAATTTGATTTTACACATGGGTCTTCTATTATGAATTTGACAATGAACTATGTTGGGATTTTGTAAAAGTGTGACTACTTTTGGCATGTTTTGAGCTATGAATCTTTGATCTTCCTTGAGATTTGATGAAGGGTTTTGATGTATATTTATGATGATATTACCAAGTATTAGTGGGACAGTTTACTTCAACATTTCTTACACGATTTCACTCTTTAGTTGCATGGGTTTACACTAGCATTACATACCCACCAAGTGTTTGATAAAATTTCTGATTTACGGTTCTTGAGCTATTGATGATCTATTGCATGACCTATGACTTATATGACTTTATGATTATGAAAGTATGGTAAAAATGTGTTGATTTCATGAAAAGTATCTATCGTGTTAGAAGTTGATCAATTGTCTCGTTCGGGAGGTAGTAGGCTCGTACTACCATGTTGGGGGGATGTACCTCAATTGCCTCGCTCGGGAGATAGTAGGCCGGTGCAACCATGTTGGGAGCTTTGTACCTCATTTTCCACACTCAGGAGGTAGTAGGCCCGTGCAACCATGTTGGAGGGTTTGTATTTCAATTGTCTCGCTCGGGAGGTAATAGGCCCGTGCAACCCATACCTCAATTGCCTCGCTCAGGAGGCAGTAGCCCCGTCAACCGTTTTGAGGGGTTTGTACCACAATTGCGTCGCCAAGGAGGGGTTAGGCCTTGGTTACTCTTGATGGTCTCTTCCTATACAACTAATATGTTCTATATACAAGCATGTTTACGTCAAGTATCATTCATGCATACCATATTGTTATATGATCATCTATTGCTTAAATATGTATTTTGACTATGTTACCTATCTCTTATTGCATTGCACCCTATATACTTAGTACATTCAAATACACTAACGCATACTCTATGCCTACATGATGTCAACATGTTGGAATCGATGCCCTACTTAATCATCCTCCTCCTCCACGTAGCTAGTATAATTTGTCTATAAAGCAATTAGTGAGTCCTCAACTTCGGGGATAATGTCTTGATCTTATGCTATGTATAAAGACACTCTTTCCTTTTTATTGTATGTTTGACTATGAGGGTGAGCCTGGTTGCCTGCCTTGGCCCCAGCTAAGTTCTATGTTTAGAGGAGTTGTAGAACAAGATATGTATTCATGCTTTGAGCCTTGACTCTCTTGGCTCAATGATGTTTTATGCTATGAAAGATGTCCCTGGTTATCCTTATTTACTATATCTTATTGTTATTTTATTGCTTCTGTAACCAAAGATGTGTAATGATATTTTAAAAGGCTTGCTTAGGGTACATTCGAGATTCCCTTTGCATCATGTTATGTCTAGAAACTAGGCTTGGGTCATGACATAATTAACAAGATTCGATTGACGTGTTCTCGTCTAATCAACCAAACTTGGTCAAGGGGAGGTTGTATTGGGAGTAATAGGTAAGGGTTATGTCACGACCCAAGACTAGGACCTAGATGTGACCGGCGAATAGGGAACCTGAAGGAACCTCAAACAAGCCTCATAGCATATCATCACACATCTTTGGTCGCGGAAGCAAGACATAACAACATAAGAAACATGAACAAAGGGAAATTGGGAGCAAGGGAGAGAGAATTATATTTAAATATCTTGGATATCATAAGTGAGTTAAAGCTCAATCATAATACACAACATGTCCAACAACACTTCTACTACATATATAAGTGCGGGGGCCAAGACAAGCAACCGAACTCACTCTTTATAGTTAATACATACATAAAAGAAAGATAGTCCTAGAACATAGTATAAGAGAATAGTCATTATCCCAGGAATGGAGGACTCACTAACTAGCTTTATTGGATATCACTAGCCACGTGGAGGAGGATGATGACCAAATGGTGCTCTGGTTCCAACATGGTGATATCATGTAGGCAAGAGTATGCGTTAGTATGTTTGAATATACTAAGTATATGGGATCCAATAAAATAAGAGATAAGCTTCATAATCAACATGCATAACAATAGACAATAGGCATGATATAACAATATGACATGTATGATCAATGCATAAGTAAAACATGCTTAAGTAACTCAGAGGATATCATTTGTGAAGGATAGACCAAGTGAATTCTTCCCAACTCCAAGACACACCATTCCTTGAATGGTGATTTCGGCATGATACCCCCTCAACAAGGCACCCAAGGTTTGATACCTTCTCGTCAAGGTGATTGAGACGCGGCACCCTCTCAACAAGGTGATTGAGACTTGGCACCCTCTCAACAAGGTGATTGAAACTTGGCACCCTCTCAACAAGATGATTGAGGCTTGGTACCCCCTCAACAAGGCAAGCGAGGCTTGGCACCCTCTTAACCAGATGATTGAGGCTTGGTACCCCCTCAAAAAGGCAACCAACTTGCAACATCATAGATACTTTTAATGAATTCAACACATGTACAACATACCTTCATCATCATAAAGTCATTATATACCTACATTTCCTCATCACTATACATCATATGCATATTATTGTTTCATCATCGTTCCATCATCATTTCATCATCATATAATGATCATAACAGTATTCAACTCATAAGACATGCATTGGACCTTCAATTTCTCAAGAAACCCTAGCCGGACATTTTATCAAACAATTGGGGGTTGATGGGGGTAAAAGACCATGCAATTTAGAGATGAAATCATGCTAGAAAATATGTATTAAAACTACCAATCAACACCTTGCTAAACTCCAAAAACATTCACATTAAAACCACTCATCAATCCAACATTATATCAAAGATTTAGAGCTCAAAACATGATAAGACAATCATACTTTCATGAACTAAAATCATTGTGCAATAAATTTCTCAATGTACAAGACCTATATAAAAATAAACTTTAAATTATGCAATATTAGTAAAAAAGAGGCTTAGACACCATGGGTGAAAGGAACCAATGGTTCAACACCACATACCTTAACTTTGGAGAACCCTTGAAAGAGACTGAAGATGGAGACTTGAAACTTGAATGAGATCCTTGATGAAGTCCTTAAGATTGATCTTGAGTTTGGGACTTGAATTTAGGGTGAAATTTGATTCTAAGTATTTGAGAGGGCATTGGGGAATGTCAAGGACGATATAAGGGTGAAATAAAGCTAAGTATATGTACTTTCAAGTGTGGGAACCCTTAGGACCATGTCTTATAAGTCTTAGACTAAAAAAATTAAAATAGGAACCAATAACAACAAGGGCACGTGTCGGAGGCGACGCGAAAACCCCATTGGAATCTGCATTTGTTGCACAAATGAGTTCTACAAAAATCCGCATAAATCCTGTATCAAAACTCATAATGAGTTGAAACCAAGTGTGTTGGAAGGATAATTCAAAGGGCTTTAATTTGGTATGTCGTGGGATACTCAGTTCTTTGTGTTCTAAGAGATATGCCTCTTCAAAGTTGACCCTCCAAAATTGTTTTTTTGTTTTGCAATTTTTGAATTTTGATATGGTTGCTCTAAAATTCAAGTTAAACCTATTACCGACTTAATTTGACCCCTTGAACAAGAATATAAAGTTGTACTTAATAAATAATGAATGGATTTTTTGATATATAGAAATCATGATTCCAAGTACTTCCGAGGCACATTTTCAGGCACTTTTTTTGGGGGGGAGAGGGGTCATTATAATATCTCCCCCTTGGGAACATTTGTTCCCGAATGTAAAAGGGATGTACAAGACATGAGTCATCAGCAACAAATCAGACCCAACAAGAATGCAACATTACAATACAAACACTATTTTCAAGATCTCAATATAAGTGTAAAATCATCATAACTTAAACATGAATGCACATGAATGACATAGGGGCTGAAACGTAGGACTTGGAATCATAGAAAGGACTTGACATGTCATCATAAGCTTTAATAGAGTGAAAGAGATAAGGATGTCACTTCTCCATGTCCGCACCAGCTATCCGATAAACACATACAAATAGACGACTATTCCAAAAGGTTTTGACGAACACTACATCATTATCAATCAATCTCTCCACTCATCTATCCAACACCTCCACCGGGACCTTCTCCTAAGCCTACTTATCCGCTTCATCACCCATAATCTCAAAAGAGTGCTATAGCACTAAAGTCACCATCACATCTCACAACCTAGAAGCATGACAAACCAGATAAACCATACCCCTACCATAGGCTATTCCCAAACTTATGCAACCTTACTAACCTCCCTCTACACTTTATAAGGACTCATAATCCTCAACTCAATTGTCAACCTTAAATACACCTAATCTACTTAGTACCATAACCATCTTCTCCTACTCAGAAGACAACCTCTACTCTATCATTCTTTCACCCAAAATGTTCAACTCTGATAAGGTAGAAATCAAGGCCTTACCTAATCTAGACGTCTTAACCCGAGAAGATTTGGAACCATCAAGAACATTATACTACCATTCTCAACTTTCCTCAACCTAACTTCCAACCTAACCAATCGATGGACCACCACTAGTCTCCTTCTTGCCACTATTATCCACATATGGTAGGCTACTCATAGGCACCCTACTTAGAGAACCAACCACAACATTAGCCTTACCAGTGAAATAATGCACGGTCATATTATAATTTTAAGGAGTTCTAACCACCTTCTTGTTACCCACAATTCACACTTATCATATTTGGCAAACAACCTCTCATTGTCCAAGACTTGCAACACAACAAGCTAAGCCGTCATCCCACAAGAATACTTATAATATGCATGTGCATACTTTCAAAGGGGCAATCATTTTCCAAATCATTTCAATGCACAATTGGGCTTAAAAGCCAAACACACTTCATAATAATTCATACTTAGGCTCAAATTCCAAAATCATAATTTCACAGTCATAATACTCATGCATAGGAATAACTCATTAATACACAAAATGGTGCAAGCACCCAAAATGCTTAAAGATCCAAAATCAAAGACATAAATATGATCACAATATTGTCATAACCAACCTTTTGTCAAAATCATACCATAAAACGAAATTGGGTTACCCATATCATAATTTTTCAAAATAATTTGTGTACATAAATGCATGAGCTATGAACATTGAGGAAATGATATGGGTAATTAAGGCTCCATTTAAAATCAACATTTATATTATGAAGTTGAAGTAAAAACATAGTTAATTTCATATTTAAATCCATAGTGTAATCCCTCATGCATAAATCATTTAAAAAGGGAACATGCATACCTATATCTTTAAAAACCCAAAGTAAATACTCATATAAAGGCTCAAATAACATTAAAATCATCAAATAAACACTACCCATGCATCAATGAAATTTTAGGAATCATAATATTCAAATCCCAAATTAAAACAAGTAAAATCCATGTAGGTTTACTTGAAAATAATTTTGGGTCTCCGTGATTGGAAGGAACGAAGGATCAACCCACATACACATGACTCCTACTACCACCAAGGAATAACACAAGAAATAGCAAATCCTAGACCTATCAAATCACCCTACTCATAACCTCCTGTAATAGCCACTAATCGAAGAGGGTCCTAATATCCGATGAAGTCTAAGGACTAGGCTAATCTCTAATCACCTTCGTCTTACTAAGGTCCACCTAAATACCATCACTCGGCACCACACATCCATGGAAGGCAATTTCTTATCACCAAGATTCCCATCTCTCCTACTTAGCACCCAACCTTCTTCCTTGAACTTGTAGTGCTACCATCAAATGATTCACATGCACTAACTCATTTGGAAACGAACCATATTATCATCTCCAAAACCACCATAAACTTATTAGAGTGGGGACTAAAGATCTTACTCATGAGACTTATAGGCATAACTGGTGTACTAGTCAAACCCAAGTACACTACCCCAAAATTCAAAATATCAGAAAGGACATTCAAACCCTCATCTACCACCACCAACAATTCTATGGACAAAATAAATTAGGTTCAACGCCGCTGTTTCTCATAAGATGACAAATGTAACCCCTTAGAAATCAATTTACCTTAAGACAAGAAATGAACCTATGTCCCTTGCTACCAGTTAACAATCTCCCACTCAAACACGGGCTCATTCGGGATTTAGGATCTAGCTCTACGGGTCCCACCATCCATGAAAACACAACATCTATGTAACCGTTCCATCCCTAAAATGACATCACAATTTACCATACCAACTCCAACAAGCCACAAAACAAGACCTAATGCAATACAAACTTGGATCAACACCTATGAACTTTCTAGCAACAATATACCCAACCTAGAGTATAGACACCAAAGATCCACATAACCACTTGGGCACACAAGAAGCCCCACCATCAACTAAAAGAAAAGAAAAGAAATAGTGAAACTCGAATCTATCAAAATCAAAACCTTATAATTACCTTCCTTTGCCTTCATCCATGAAGTGGCATGATCAACTAAAAGAGCAAAGAACATTCATTACAGAGGAAAGCTCTATCTCACTTCTAAAGCACGACATAGACCATGAAGAGGGTAATATTTCCTAGAATGTCTCATAGCCTCCTACTCATAGTTGTGGTGCACAACACAATCATGAAGAAGACTCTGATCGATACGGTGTGTTGGATGTCGAGGATCAATCAACCTAATGCTCTGCTACCATCATTATCATGACCCAAGCCTAGGGCCTGGAAGTGACCAGTGAATGGGGAACCCGAAGAAATTCTGAACAAGCCTCATAGCATATCATCACACATCCTTGGTTGTGGAAGCAAGACATAATAGCATAAGAAACATGAACAA
This sequence comes from Solanum ossicruentum, assembly GCA_025774065.1. Classification (NCBI taxonomy): domain Eukaryota; kingdom Viridiplantae; phylum Streptophyta; class Magnoliopsida; order Solanales; family Solanaceae; genus Solanum; species Solanum ossicruentum. The sequence goes on from JAOTQR010016856.1 coordinate 17,130, forward strand.
GGGGAAACTGGGAGTAAGGGAGCGAGAATTATATTTAAATATCTTGGATATCATAAGTGAGTCAAAGCTCAATCATAATACATAATATGTCCAACAACACCTCTACTACATAGTTAAGAGCGGGGGTCAAGACAAGCAACCAGGCTCACCCTCATAGTTAATAAATACATAAAAGAAAGATAGCCCTAGAACATATTATAAGAGAATAGTCATTGTTGTCACGACCCAACCCAAAGACCGTGATTAGTGTCGATTGGGCACCCAGACAAACACTAAATTGGATTTTCAACTATAATGGCTAAGGAATCTACCGAAATTTCGGCAGAGTTTCCTC
>JAOTQR010016885.1:0-14383 GCA_025774065.1 Solanum ossicruentum
ATGAAAAACAAGAAGTATATGATAGTATCTTATGTTGGAAATCTGCTGGAAATTCTGGACAGCTTGTGTCCAGAAAGTTGCTGCACACTTGCCTTTTATTTTTGTGACTTCTATATGGTTTGTGGGCTGTATTATGAACAGAATTTGATGTTCTTAACATGGTTTAAGTTATAGATATTTCTAGTATGGTTTCTTCATGAAAAAAACAAGAAGTATATGCTATTATGTTATGCTGAAAATTCTGGATAGCATGTGTCCAAAGTATTGTTGTGAACGTTTCTTGTTGCTCAAGAGGATTTTCTCTTAATTGGTTGGATACATTATGAAATATGATTTATGTTTTAACAATGTATAGGCTTTTAGTCATGTAATTAAGCTGTTGCACCACTTTTACAGTCCACAAAGATAAGTTGTTGTACGTCGTAATTTCACTCTTAAAAGAAACTTGGGAGCTGACAGTTGTAATATATTGTTCCATGACTTTCACATATGTTGGGACTATTTTTGGACTATTTTAAGACTGGTTTTATGTGTGAAAATGTTGGATACAATTTTGGTAAAGTTAAAACAAGTTTGGGAGTGTTGACGTCGAAGTGTGGTGAAAGGATGTAACGTTATGCCGTTTCTTTGTATGTTGTGGAGAATTGTTGTGTGTTGTGTTTTGTGGGCTATTTTAAGACTGTTAAGGGTCTAAAAGTAAGATTTACAAGACATGTACATAAGAAGGGTTGTTAGAAATACGTTTACAAGTGAAAAGGTTGAAGAAATGCCTTTGCATCATTAATTAAAAGCTTGCTTTCCAGGTGATCGTTTTTATGATGTTGTACTGCCTAGAAGTGTTGTGTTGCTGCTAATACTAGTCATATTGCTTAATATACTATAGCTAAATATTTGAGGGAAACCACAACCACTCCAAGGTAGTAACGAGATCATACAACGAGGTATGTAAGGCTATTTGATTTCGTATCATTTGGCATGAAACATAGAATTCTCCTTGGTATATTAAGGTATTTACCAACTTCGACACAACAATTATTTGTGTTTCCATTTTTCTTACATGTTCATATGATTCCATACATAATCACCTTCGAATCTACATCCGTACTTGGATACCAAGTTACATGAACTCTTGTTGCTAAGTAATGTTCACTAGTTGTTTCATTTCATACGCATCGCATTATTAGTGTAACATACTCTCTCCACTGCCATATTGCCTTTTATGATTATCTACATGTCATATGTTGTATATACAGCCCTAAATCTACAATATTATGACCACCAAAAGAATTATCTCAAAGATAATTGAAAGATAAAGTATATTGTTTATTGATGGGTGGTAGCCCGAGGATGGAAGAATCACCTAGCCATGGACGATCCTATCACGGGTGGTAGCGCAAGGGGTTAAGGAAGAACCTAGCTAGGGACGATCCCGATATCCCGAGGAGTGGAAGAATCACCTAGCCAGGGAAAAATCTTATTATGGGTGGTAGCCCAAGGGGTTAAAGAAGAACCTAGCCAGGGACGATACCGATACAGTTATACCACTGATCAGCTAGCCATTTACAGTACATGATATGCATAGATTATACAGTAAAGGTAAAGCTATATAAAGAACATAAGATACTCGATCCCAAAGTATAACTAAAGGTGGTCTCTTATCCTGTACCAATGCATAGTTTCATTTGAGTTGTATTTCATATACAATATTTACTGCCTTATATACTCAGTACATTATCTCGTGCTGACGTCCCTTACTGAGGACGTGCATTTCATGCTGCAGGTATAGGTCCTACTAGGTCTCCCTAGTAGAGTATAGGACATTCAGCTGCTGTTACCAAGCTCAAGGTTGTTCCGGAGCTTTGTGCGTGTTTAGAGCTTATATGTTTACATTATATAGTTAATTCAGACGGGGCCTGTCCCGAACATTAGTAGATACTTTCTCTTGACTAAAGGCTTTGTAGACTATGTAAATTAATGTGTGGTCATGTCTCATACTTTAGATACCGTGGCCCCAACGGCATAGCTATACATATCTCTTTTTAGCTTTTTATTACTGTTTATCTTCCTAAAAGCATGCCAAACATAGAAATTCCTTTTATATATATATATATATATATAAACACACAAAGTGCATAGATATATGTTAGTTCTCCCGAGCCTTATTGGCAACGGGTGCCAGTCCGCCCTACCAGGACTTTGGGGTGTGACATCCCTATTTTGTGAACTAAGTCTGTCAAAGTCGGACAGGTTCCTATTTTGAGACCTGAGTCCGTTAGAGTCAGATAGGTTTCTATTTTTAGAACAAAGTCTGTTAAAGTCGGACAGGTTCCTATTTTTAGCTAGACAATTGAATTATAATCTTAGCTAATCGATCTAAGAGTTTCCAACTCTATGGTGAATGAATAGTGGCCTGAGATTTGCACTATGCATAGTTGTGTGAACTCAAAATGAATCTTGATAGACAAGGGAGATCGTACTTTAATGATCTTTCATTCAAATCCCTCTCAGTGATCCTATCTTTCAGTCATAATAAGAATGTTGATGATATTAGAGCAGTGATGGTTGATGAGAGAGAATGAATGTTCTTGATTCTGATAATGAGGCGATATCATTTCCTTTTAAGGTTATAGACGTGGAGGAGGAGTTAGAGAAATTGTGGTGAGTCTAATAGATTAGTGAAGGAATCCCATGATATGAGTGCATTCGATTGAGGGTGTAGATGTACTATGGTAAGTTAAAGATCCTCTAGTAGAATTGACCTTAAAGAGGACATGAAATGATTAGAGTGATGGGCTTGAATGTTTAATATTCAATATGTGAGTGTATTAGAGTGATGAGAATGAGTTATATTCTCTAAATAAAGGTCACTATAGAAATATGTGATATAAGTTTTGAAGGGTTAGATTCGTTTAAGTATGATCATCTTAAGGGTAGCACCTTGAGGCTCAGAAGTAGGCTTGAATGGAATAAGAATATATTATTAGGAAAAGAGTTAAATAGGAGATATGACCTCAAGTTGGTGGAGTAGAGTGTTGTGGAAAGGAGAAATTGAGATGAGGTGCTAAGCTTGAGAGTTGTATATTGATGATCCCATTCTCCATTAGAGCTGATGGCTTCCTTCTTGAGTTCGAAAAACTTATTGTCTAAGTGTTTAAACATTTTGAATTGACTGAGTTGTGACATTCCATTCGTGCTTGATGATGAGAGTGTTAAAAGGAATGTTCTTATCGTTGTCTTAATTGATTGTCTTCCATTGAGATGATCATCATTTCATGTGTCCGAATAGAGATTGTTGATAGTAATAAGGAGTTGAAAGTCTAATTGACTGATAGGAGTGTCAAGATGAATTCTAAGTCTATTCATGCCTTCATATCCACCCTTACTCATCATTCGAGGATGAATGATCCCAAGGAGGAGATGATATAACACCTCATGAAATTATTGAAATACCCCTAGAATGAAATCAGCGCATAACGCATCTTCCCAAGCTCCAACGGGAAATTCGAGATCGAATTTGAGATCAACACGAAAAACTAGGTGGGGAACTGGTCTCGACCCTATTTTCGAGTAATTGGGTCGAACAATAATTTTTCGTAATAAAATACGAACTAGTGAGGGTGTGCGATTGGATCACGACACGCAAACACTGCGGAGCAACACTTAGAAAGTTCATTCGGAGAGTTTTTGATGAAAAATACCAAAAGAGTATGCAGTCCACGTCACGGACCCTGCATCCTGAAACTGACTATTCTTCGAACTACATGAGGGGCATCCTAGACCTTCCCAAACCCCTCTTAACCTTAATATATAATCAAAATAGGTCGTTTTAAGAATAAAAAGGGTTTATAACCCATTATTTGGCCATTCTATTTCTCTGAAAAAGATCCAGGGCTAAAACAGAAGAGAAAAAAGCAAAAAATTGAAGATTTCAAGTCGAGTTCATGCCAAATTGATTGTCTACCTTTATTCTAGGTATGTAAGGATAAATGAAAGCATGAGATTATTCTCCCATGTGCGCCACAGATAGTCATAGATGAGTTGAGAGTCCATGAGTCCCCATATATGTTTCTTGAAATACTTTCTTGATTAGTTTCTTGAAAATTGTATCTATTACATATATTTTCATATGTTGATGATAATCATATACTTTTTTTTGAATTGAATATTTTTCATGAGATATTGTATAAACCTTATACGTTAACTTTTGAAAGCATGCATGAATGAACCTATGGATAGAGTTTAGAGCCATGACATGAGTATGTTAATGGAAATCTTGATGTGAGTATGAGGTTAAGTTAGTTGATCTTGATGATCCTATGAGTCTTCATAATTTAGTTCTCAAGTCTTGTCTAAATGAATTTTTCTAAATGGGGATCTGAGTCTATGAGTTCTTAAGTGAGAATTGAGTTAATTAAGATGAGTTAAAGACCCTAAAATCAAAAGAGGATGTAGAGTTTGAGTTAATGAGATATTGAGAGTCTCTACGAGGCTAATTTGAGATAATTGAATTGAGATTGGGAGTCTCATGAGCATTGAGTCTTGGGAGATTTATTGACCACCGAAATGAGTAAGAGCAAGAGCAAGTCCAACTCGCACTCATTAACTATGTTACCAAGCGTAGGAGTGGACTAAGTCCGTTAGAGTTGAAAAATTCCCTATCTCGAGGGCTAAGTTCTTCAGAGTCAGACAAGTTCTCACTCGAGGGCTAAGTCTGTTAGAGTTTGACAAGCTCTCATCCTATGGATTTAGTCCGTTAGAATCGGATAGGTCCTCAGCTTATTGTCTTGAAATAATAGGACTTGACCAGTTGATCTTCTGGATTCCTTATGGATCGTATTCGTTCCTTACCTTGAAAGTATGAAGCGGTTGTGGCAACATCAGCGGGATTGTTGTACAACCTGAAACGACCCCAAAAAGTGTAAGAAAGTATGCCTCGGAATGTCCAGAATTGTAAATTCCATATATCTCAAAATTCATATGTGATATTGAAAATCCAACTTTATATTCTTGTTCAGGGGGTCAAAATTAGGGGGTAAAGGGTCTAACCCCGATTTTAGAGCAATTGTATCAAAATTCAAAAATCGTAAAACTCAATTTATAAGGGTCATATTTAAAGAGGCATATCTCTTAATATTCAAAGAACTGGGTGTCCCATGAACTACTAAATTGAAGCTCTTTTAATTGATTTCACCTCATTCTGAGTTCGGATAAAGAATTTATGCCCATTTTCATAGAACTCATTTGTGCAGAAATGCAAATTAAGTGGGTGATCCGCTTTGCTTCCGCGACGAGGACCAGGGCCTAAGGGTTTCCATACTCAGAAATACCTATACTTAGCGTCATTTCACCCTCATATTATCCTAAACATTCCCCAATACTCACTCAAACACTTAGACTAATATTTCTCCCCAAACTCAAGTCCCAAACCCTCATCCCAAGCTAATGTTTTCCTTCAACGTTCTTCTTCAAGGTTCAAGTCTCCATCTCTAATCTTCACCAAGTTCATCTCTAAGCTAAGGTATATGGGTTTCTTTCATGGGTTCCTTTCATCAATGATACCCAAGCGTCCTTTTACTCAAATTGCATGATTTAAGGTTGATTTACAATTGGGTTTTGCTTATTATGAAATTCACTACACACTATGTTAAAGCTATGTAAAGTTGTGATTGTTTTGCTATGCTTGGAGCTATACATCTTTGATCTATTGCATGATTTGATAGGGGGTATTAATGTATATTGCTTGAGGGTGTTTCAAGGTGTTGATTGATGGTTTTACAATGATTTTCGTGCAAGATTTCATCTCTATATTTCATGGTTTTACACTAGCATTACACACCCTCTAAGTATTTGATAAAATGTCCGAATGTGATTTTTTGAGGAGTTAAAGGTCCAAAGCATGAGATATGATATGAATAACTATATGACGATGAAATAAGCTTATGTATATGATAAGTTCTATGTAAAATATTACATTAGACCATGCCCAATTCGGGGGGACTAAGAACCCGGATAATATAGATGGGGGTTTGTACTCTTCAATCTAAGAAAGGGTTTGTACCTCTCCACCTAGTGAAGGGGCGGCATCAACACTAACGTAGATAGGGGTTTGTACTCATCAAAATAGGGAAGGATTTGTACTTCTCCATAATGGTGATGGGCCGGCATTATCACCAACCTAGATGGGGATTTGTACTCATCCACCTAAGTGATGGGGTGGCATCATCGCTAACTGCCAAAGGGTTGTACATTTGGAAATCTAGCTTGGTATCTTCTACACATATGATATCCTATATGGGCATGAGTTACTTAAGCATGTTTTACTTATGCATAGGTCATACATGCCATATTGTTATATTATGCCTATTGCCTATTATTATGCATTTTTACTATGATGCCTATCTCTTGTTGCATTATATCCTACATACTTAGTATATTCAAATGTACTAATGCATACTCTATGCCTACATGATGTTACCATGTAGGAATCGGAGCTCCAATTGATTCTTCTTGTGGAAGTATTTGGTGAGTCCTCCAATCCGGGGACGTTGGTTTATGTTTCTCTTATTATATATTGAGGCACTCTTCTTTATTGCTTATGTTAACTATGAGAGTGATCTCGGTTGTATGTCTTGGCCCCCGCTCTTATCTATGTAGTAGAGGTTTTGTTGGACATGTGGTGTAATCATGATGCAAGCTTTGACTCTCTTGCTTATTGTTGTTATGGTATCAAAGATGTCCCTTAGCCCCTTTTTCCCCTTTTATATACCTTCTCTTATTGTCATTTTAATTGCTTCTATGCCAAGTATGTGTATTTATATGCAAAGAGGCTTGTTTGGGGTTCCTTTGGGTTCCCCATTCACCGATCATGACTAGGCCTTACGTCTGTGTCGTGACAAAGATGGTATCAGAGTACCAGGTTGATAGATCCTCGGAGTCCAATACACTGTGTTGATTAGAGTCTTATTCATGGTTGTGTTATGCACCACAACTATGAGTAGGAGGCTATGAGATGTTTTATGAAATATTTCCCTTCTTCATTGTCTATGTCGTGCTTTAGAAGTGAGATAGGGCTTTCCCCTTTAACGAATGTTCTATGCTCTTCTAGTTGATCATTCCACTTCGAAGAGGAAGGTAATGGAAGGTAAGTTAAAGGTTTTGATGTTGACGGATCCGAGTTTCACTATTTCTCTCATTATTTCTTTTGGTTGCTAGTGGGCATCTTGTGTGTCTCGAGTTGTGATGTGAACCTTTGGAGTTTACCTCTTGGTTGGGTATACTATTGCTAGAAAGTCCATAGGTATTGTTCTATGTTCATATTGTATTACGTCTTGCCTTGTGGCTTGTTGGATTCCATGTGTTGGATTTTGATGTGGTACTTGGAATGGGATATTTGCATGCATATGTGTCTCCTTTGGTGGTAGGACCTGTATATTTAGAATCTGACTCCCTAATGAATCCATCTTTGAGTGTAATAGTCTTGATGTAGTGATCAAGTGATAGCAAAAGGGGTAGGTCCATTCCATGTCTTAAGGTACAATTAATCTCTAAGGGGTTGCATTTATCATCTTGTGAGTTACTTTGTTATAGAATTGTTGTTGGTGGTAGATGAGGCCTTGAATGTCCCTTTCTGATATTTTGGGTTTGAGGTCATGTCTTTGGTTTGACTAGTCCGTCGGTTATGCCTACAAGTCTCATGAATAAGATCTTTTAGCCCCTACTCTAATAGGCTTATGGTGGTTTTTTTGATGATATGATGGTTTGTGTTCCCTAATGAGAAAGTGCATGTGAGTCTTTTGAGGGTAGTACAACAAAGTTTAAGGAAGAAGGTTGGATGCTAAGTAGGAGGAATGGGGCTTTTGGTTGTAAACGATCGCCTTCCTAGGTCGTATGATGTAGGGTGATGGTATTACGGTGAACCTTAGTAAGATGAAGGTGATTAGAGATTAGCCTAGACCTTGACTTCTTTAGGTTAGGAGCTTCTTAGGTTTAGCAGGCTGTTATCAGAGCTTGTGAGTAGGTTCTCTTATATTGCTCCTCCTATGACTTAGTTGACCCTAAGTAAGGCCAATGTGTTGACCGATGTTTTGGGTAAGGTGTGTTGATAGGTCCGGGATTTGCTATCTCTTGTGTGATTCCTTTGTGCTAATAGAATTCATGAGTGTGTCTCGGATGGTCGCGTAAGTCTATAGTGGCTAGAAGAGATCTTTGAGGGTTGCCCCATGTTCTTATTACATAGAAGTCTTGTCTTGTGAGGCAACTCAAGGTACATGAAAAGAACTACCCTATGCATGATCTTGAACTGGCCACCATGGTATTTGCATTAAATATTTGGCTTTATTACTTGTATGGGGTGCATGTTGATGTTTTAACCGATCATAAGAGCCTCCAATATGTCTTCACTCAAAAATATATTAACTTAAGGCAAAGAAGATGGTTAGAACTTCTTAAGGACTATGATATGTGTGTGCATTATCATCCGGGTAAGGCTAATATGGTGGCGGATGCTTTAAGAGGGTGTCTATGGGTAGCCTAGCTCATGTTGATGGTGGTGATAGGTGAAGGTCCATCGTTTGGATAGATTTGGAGTTAGGTTGGGGGAAGTGGATAATGCTGGTGTTGTTGTTGTTAATGGTTCTAAATCCTTATTGGTCGAGGAGGTGAAATCTAAATAAGATCTTGACCCCTCCTTGTTAGAATTGAAGGCCGTGGTGAAAAAGGGAAAAGTAGAGGTTTTCTCCCAAGGGGGAGATGGTGATTAGATACCAAGGTAGGTTGTGTGTGTCTTGTGTTGAAGTCTTGATAGAAAAGATCCTTGATAAGGCCTATAATTCGTCTTATTCTATTCACCACCATTCTAATAAAATAAATAGAGATTTGAGAGAGGTGTATTGGTGGGGAGACATGAAGAGGGACATTGCCAAATTCGTTTCTGGTTGTTAGAGCTGTCAACTAGTCAAAGCCGGACATCAAAGGCCGAGTGGCCTAACCCAAGACAGAGAGATTCCTACTTGGAAGTGGGAGGCGATTAATATGGATTTTTGGGTTGCCCAAGACTAGAAAAGGTTTTGATTCCATTTGGGTTGTGGTTGATAGGATGATAGAATCGACTCACTTTCTATTCATTAAGACTTCATATGGGGTTGTAGAGTATGCTAGGTTGTACATCCATGACTTGGTGAGATTGCATCGGGTTCCTTTATCCATCATATCAAATCGTAAAGCTCAATTTACTTCACATTCTTGAAGATCTTTCCAAAGGGGTCTTGGTACTAGAGTAAGTCTTTCTATGGTCTTCTACCCTCAAACGGATGGCCAAGCTGAAAGGACTATCCAAACCCTTGAGGATATACTTAGATCTTGTGTATTGGAGCTTAAAGGTAGTTGGGATAATCATCTCACATTGATTGAGTTTGCCTACACTAATAGCTATCATTCTAGCATCATATGGCTCCATTTAAGGCTCTTTATGGTAGACATGATAGATCACCGGTTGGGTGGTTTGAGGTTGGTGGGGTGGCCATGTTAGGACCAGATTTGGTTATGGAGGTTCTAGAGAAGGTTAGGATGATTAGGGAAAATTTGAAGACGGCCCAAAGCCATCAAAAGTCTTATGCCGATATGAGAAGAAAGGAGCTTGAATTCAAAGCTGACGATTGGATTTATTTGAAGGTGTCACCTATGAAAGGTGTGGTTCATTTTGGTAAAAAGGGCAAGTCGAGCCCTAGATATGTGGGCCCTTATAAGGTGATTAAAAAGATCGGTAAGGTGCCTACGAGTTGGATTTGCCTAGAGAAATGGAATTGGTTAATCCGGTCTTTCACATGTCTATGTTGAGGAAGTGTGTGGGTAATCCCAATGTTGTTGTGCCTATTGATGTTGGTGGTAGTTAAAGATAACATGACTTATGAAGAGGTGCCGGTTCAGATTTTGGATAGGCAAATGAAGAGATGAGGAACAAGGATGTGGCTTCCGTTAAGGTCCTTTGGAGGAATCAACAAGTTGAAAGTACTACATGGGAGGCCAAAGCGGACATGCAAAAGCGATATCCTTAACTTTTCCACTCCTATCAAGCCTATGGGATCACTCTAAGTACTCTATGTGATTCCAAATCTAGGTTCAGCACATGACATATGCATACATTCATGTTTAATTGACAAGTTCATGATGATTTTACACTTAGGATGAGATTTTTTTGAAATAATATTTAAGTGCATTGATTCATACTTATGTGGGTTGAAATTGTCATGTTTACATCTCTCATATAGGTCTCTTCGACATTTCGGGACAAATTTTCCCTACGGGAGATATTGTAACGACCCCAAAAAGTGCCCGAAAATGTGTCTCGAAAGTTTCTAGAATCATAATTTCCATATATTTCAAAATCCATGCATGATATCAAAAATCCGACTTCATATTCTAGTTTAGTTGGGTCAAATTGAGGGGGAGATGGGTCTAACCCTAATTTAAGAGCAATCAATTAGCAATTTTGATTTTCCAAAAATGCAAATTCTAGTGAGGTTTCCTCTCCCCTTGCGCGATGTGCTAAGGGCATGCCTCAGTGTATTTTGTTGCCCAGTTTTAACTTCAATCCAAGACTTTTAAGTATTGGGCCTAAGTACCCCCAAATGTGAAAATACCTATTTTTAGCCATTTTTCACCCTCATATCATTCTAAACATTTTCCAATAGTCATTCAAACACTTAGCCAAATATTTTACTCCTAAATTTAAGTCTCAAAACCCTCTCCGGATCTAAGGATTTCCTCTCAAGCTTCAAGTTTACATCTCCAATCTTCATCAAGTTCATCTCCAAAGCTAAGGTATGTGGGTCTCTATCATGGGTTCCTTTCACCCATGATACCTAAGTTTCCTTTTACTCTAATTTGCATGATTTAAAGTTGATTTACTCATGAGTCTTATTTATTATGAAATTCACTGCATACTATGTTGGGGTTTATGAAATTATGACTATTTTACTATATTTTGGGCTATGCATCTAAGATCTAATGTGAGATTTGATGAAGGGTTTTGATGTACATTTCTTGAGGGTGTTACCAAGAATCTATTGATGGTTTTACATTGGATCTTCTAACATGATAACACTCTTCATTTACATGGTTTTACACTAGCACCACACACCCTCTAAGTGTTTGATAAAATGTCCGGTTATGGTTTCTTGAGAAATTGAACATCCAATACATGTCTTATAAATTGAATGACTTTATGATAATAAAATAATGATGCAATGATAATGAAATAATGATGAAAAGGAATGTATGTATATGATGATGAAAGGAGTGTGTGTGTGTGTGTATATATATATATATATATATATATATATATATATATATATATATATATATATATATATTATCTTTATAGTGTTAGGGATAACCATGCCTAGCTCGGGGGGTTGTAGGCCTAGATAATCTTATTGAGGGGTTGGTACCTCGATAGCCTAGCTTGGGGGATGGTAGGCCCGGGTAACCTTGTTGGGGGTTTGTACCCATTAACCTTGTTAGGGGTTTGTACCCATGAAACTTGTTGAGGGCTTTGTGCCATCAACCTTGTTGGGGGGTTTGTACTCCATCAACCTCATGAGGGGGTTTGTACCTCATGTTCCTAACCAAGGGAGTGGTAGGCCTTAGATTCCACTAATAATGGTCACTCCTTATACTTACTTTATGATCTATGTAAGTATGATTTACTACGAGTATCTTCCATGCATGTTGTATTGCTATATGTACTCATTTCCTATGCTTATGCATTTCGATTATGTTACCATCACTTGTTCCATTGCATCCTACATACTTAGTACATTCAAACGTACTAACGCATACTCTATACCTACATGATGTTACCATGTAGGAATCAGTGCACCACTTGATCATCTTCCTCCTCCACATGGCTAGTACAATTGTCTCTCAAATTTATTGGTGAGCCCTCCATTTCGACAACATTGCTTATGATCTCTTACTATGTACTAAGACTATCTTACCTTTCTTCATGTATTGACTATGAAGGTGAGCCCAGTTATTTATGGTGGACCCTGCTCTTATCTATGTAGTAGAGGTGTTGTTGGACATATTATGTATCTATGTTATGAGCCTTGATTCTCTTGTTTCTTGATGACATGATATGGAAATTTACCCTTATTCCTAATTCCCTTGCTTATGCTTATCTCTTATTATCATTTTAATTGCTTTCGCAACCAAGGATGTGTAATGATATGCTATGAGGCTTATTTGGGATTCCTTTGGGTTCCCCACTCACCAGTCAACGTCTAGGCCTTAGGCTTGGGTCATGACAGTGGTGTTCCCATAAGGTGATTATGAGGCACTTTTTTAAAATAGTGAAGTTCCCCCAAGGTGAGTGTTTGATTTATCCTGGCAAAGTAGACCACTCCTAGTCTATGTGGAGTGATCATCGGGATTCCAGGTAGTAGATCTCATCGTCTTATATGTAGGTTATGGTCCCTCCCCTTTTATGTGTGATATGTCATATGATTGGATAATTCATTAGGCATATTTTTACTATGGCATTGAGCATGCATGACATATTGAGCTTATATCCTTGATTACGATTATGCATATTGTTTAACTGTGGCTTACATTCCTTGTTGCATTGCACCCCACATACTTAGTACATTCTAATTGCTAATGCATTCTTTTTTGCCTACATGATCTCACCAAGTAGGAATTGGAGCTCCTTTCCATCCTCCTCCTCCACTCGGCTAGACGTTCTGACTGAAGATTGCTTGGTTAGTCCTCCACATTCAGGGACAAAATCCACTTACTTTCATGCATTTTTTAGACTCATTTATTTTTTTATACTATTTTTGAGGGTAAGTCCGAGAGATGTCTTAGCCCCTATTCTATTCATGATTTAGAGGGTTGTAGTATATAATTATGTTACATATGTTATGAGCTTGACTCTCATGTTTAGTAATTATGAAAAAATCCCTTATCCTTATTCCCCTTATGTGCTTGTTACATGTTGATGTTGAGATGGAAGTCCTAAGTCCCTAATGCCCGATAGTGTGAGTCCTACTTACACATCCTTTAGAAATTATTTGTAATGTGATCCATGTTTGTCCTTTTTCCCATAACATCCCCATAGCATGAGTCCAAAGTCCTACTTCCCTTAGAAGTATTTGCTATTTGTTTAAATGTTTTCCTATGCTTCTACAACCAAGGATGTCCTATGAATGCTTTTGAGAATATTTTGGGGTTCCCTCAAGTTCCTCATTCACCCTGTCATATCTACGTCATAGTCTTGGATCGTGACAAGCTTGGTGTCAGAGCACTAGGTTTGTAAATGGTCCTCGAGAGTCCAACGCACCGTGTCAAGTAGAGTCTTGTTCATGGTTGTGAATCATGCCACAACTAAGAATAAGAGGCTACGAGGTGTTTTCGAAAAAGATTCACTTCTTCATGCTTTATGTCGTGCTTCAGATTTGAGCTAAAGTTTCCTTTCTCTAATGGGTGGCCTTTTTCTCTGCTATATTATGCCACCAACGATATCGGCACAAAGATCTCCTACCCCCGAGGGTGAACTGGCCTCTCCGCCCCACAAGCTCACCAAGCAGAAGGAGAAAGAGTCATCCACGCTGAGTACTGAAATGTGGTCACTCTTTTGGCAAGAGCTATGGCCAATCAAGGAGTTCAAGCTCCTCACACTCCCACTCCATCTTCAAGAGTGAGGGATTTCACAAGGATAAATCCCTCGGAATTCTATGGCTTAAAGGTTGAAGAAGACTCATAAGAGTTTATCGATGAAGTGTATAAAGTCTTGGCTATCATGGGGATGAGCTCAAAAGAGAAGGAAGAAATAGTGACCTACCAACTTAAGGGCCTTTCTCAAATATGATATAACTAATGGAAGATCGAGAGGGTGGATGATGCGCCCATATTATAGGAGGAACTCAAAGTTGCCTTCCTTGATCACTTCTTCCCAATTGAGCTAAGGGAAACAAAGTTGATGGAGTTCATGAATCTTAGGCAAGGTTTTATGAGTGTGAGGGAGTATTCCCTTAAATTTAACAACCTCTCCAAATTTGCTCCTCACTTGGTTCTGACACTCGGGAATGGATACATAAGTTTGTGTCGGGTGTGTCCGACTTGATCAATGAAGATTGTCGTGCTACCATGCTCATTAAAGATATAGACATATCTCTGCTCATTACATATGCCAACAACCTGAAGGAGAAAAAATTCAAAAAAGATGAATGGGGAAGTCTAAGAAGGCTCGACTTGATAGAGGTTTCCAAGGCGCCAAAGGCGGTCGTTTCCAACAAGGCCACAAATTCCAAGGCCACGGATCCTTGAATGCCAATGGCCAAAGATTTGCCAATGATAGGCTCTCCTCTGATGGATACTTAGAAAT
>JAOTQR010016885.1:14483-53640 GCA_025774065.1 Solanum ossicruentum
CAAGGCCACGGATCCTTGAATGCCAATGGCCAAAGATTTGCCAATGATAGGCTCTCCTCTGATGGATACTTAGAAATTTCATGTTTATCAAATTTCATACGATGGGAAATTATAACTCGTGGAATTTCCCACAAACTGTAAAAGGCCCTCGTAGACCGGAAAGCTCAGTCACCTAAGTTTCAAAATCTATCAATACGGATCCCATACGACTTTTTCAAACTTATTCTAACAGCATCGAAGCATTATGCACACACCCTCATGATTCATAACCTAACAACAAGCACCTAACATGACAATCAACACATATACCCCATTGAAAATTTATAAGCATGTTTCCCAACACTTTCGACCCCGTATGAATGAATTAATATCAGAATTATGAACCCATGCCATCACACACTGAATTTCAAACACATAATCAATTTATTCCATATAGTGAGTGATTACATGGGTGTCAAACATCATCCAAAACATACAACAAGAAAACTACACCAAATTTTGGTCCTAAATACATGTTTCGAGAATGGGCCACCACAATTCAATTTTTAATCATATCAATATGGATACATGGGTTCGTGTCTAAATTAACCATACTCAATAAAAATTTTCTACCTAACCATAAAATAATTGGCAAAACAATGGTGTTTGAAGGACAAAAAACTTATCAAATTTAGTGATTAGATTATAGAAATTAAAGGACGCAATGAGACTCTAGAAACCCTAGGCTGCCAGAAAAGCTTTCCGAAAAGTGGTAGTGGTGCTTCCATTGGTGGTCAGAATGATTTGGTGTTGGCTTTGGCCAGGTATTTTTCATAATTAGGGAATGAAATAGTTTCAAAATATTTTGGCCCCATTATTTATAGTTTGACTGGGTCAGTCAAAAATTGATGGGCCCAAACTTTATGAAGCCTCAATTACGGGTCATAGAGTGTTTCACAGCTTGTAAATCATGGTTTCATAGAAGGTCCAAATCCTAGATTTGAGGACTAGGTTTCATGAACCAGTCTACAAGTCATAGAATGATATACGGCTCATAGAGTTTATCGTAGAAACCCTAACACTTAGTCAAACTAAGAAAAGTTACATAAGGTCCAGAAACCCCATTCACGACTCGTAGTACTGTATACGAGTCGAAAAGCTGGCTCACGAATTTGATTGCATAATGTTTTGCTCAGTGGAAGTGTCTACAAGATAGTGTACGGGTTGTAGAGTGACATACGGCCCATAGAACTAGTCGTAGAGGAACTTTTTGATGCCTTTTCAGCCAAAGATAGCCGATCTAGCCACATACCTGTACATTCTTCATAGCACACCCTGTTACCCTATATGCAACCAGCCCAATGTCCAACATTACAACCAAAATGCGAAGAAGAAAACTTCCCAGAAGTCAAAAGCTTAAAAAAAGATACAACTACAATTATTACATCAAAAACCTTGGGTTGCCTCCCAAGTAATACCTGATTATTATCGCTGCACAACTTGGACAACTTCGCTACTAAAACATCACCAAGTGCCTAGACATCATTCTTCAGATGATCTGACCTCTTTGTAGACTAATAGAAATTGAAGATTACTTCTTCATCATTCAATTTAAAGCTAAGTTGGCCAGCTTCTATATCTACTAGTGCTCAACCAGTGGCTAGGAATGGCCTTCCCAAGATAATTTAGATGTCGAAGTTGACATTACAATCTATCATCACAAAGTTTGCAGGGCATATAAATTTTTCAACTTTAACCAACACATCATAAAGTATCTCTACAAGCTTCTTCACCATGCGATTAGCCATCAACAACCGTATACTTGTCAAAGTAGGGGTTCCTACTCCTAGCTTCTTAAAGACCGTAAAGAGCATTAGATTAATGTTGGCACTTATATCACACAAATACTTGAGAACTCCACATCTCCAATGGTGCAGGGTATGCTAAAATTGCCGAGATCTTCTTGCTTTTGAATCAAGGACCTCATAGCAATTCCACTCAAATGTTGAAGCTCTCAGGATAGCTCCTAACTCACAATACATTTTTTTCATAATGAGGTCCTTCATGTACTTTGCGTACTCTGGTATCTTCTCCAATGCCTCAAGGAGAGGGATGTTGATGGAGAGTTGTTTCAGCATGGAGAGAAAGTGCTTGATCTTTCCGTCTTCCTCCTTCTTTTTAATTCTATAAGAGAATGGGGGAGGTGGCCTGGGAATGGGCTTCAGCTTCTGTGACGCATCTACAGCTTTACTCACCCAATGTATGCCACAATTATCTTTGGTATCAGCATCCTTGACCTCAACTATCTCCACTCGAAGATCATCCTCATCAACTTATATAGCAGGATCAGTGGTACTCTTGCCACCATGAATAGTAAACATCATGCACTACCTTTATTTCTTGGGATTCTAAACTATGTTGCTAGGCAGTGTACCCCTCAGACACTGTTGACTGAGTTAAGTTGACGCTTGACCAAACTGTTGCTCAAGCTATTTGATGGCAACAAAATGAGACTAGATTTTTCGATTTATACTGGAGATCTTAAATTTCAGTCCCCTTAGAGTCTCATCCTATGTCTCAACTTTCTTCAACAGGCATTCAAAGATCTCCTCAACTCTTCAACTAATCAAACTTGTGTCATGGTTGTGTGGTGGCACATAATGACCATTTATGTAAACATCTTTATGGCCCCAATCTGTATCTCTGTCTTAGCCCCGATTCCTGTCACAGTATCCTTAATAGTTGTCTCTAAAAGCTCCATCTCAGTTAAAGTTCAGACCTTGGTTTCCTTGACCTTTCCTCTAATAGTCATGATTAAATCCTTGGGCGTTGGTCCAGAAACCGCCTATTTGATCAGAAATAAGACAATTGTCCTCCTCATAGTAAGGATCATCATACATAGGTGCTTATGGAGGTTGATAGACAACTGCATTGCCTCGTTCTTATTTTTGCTTCATCATCACCTCCATACTGGTACAAATTTGACCAAGCTCTCGTATAATCTCTTCATTTATTTTAGTTTACTACGAACCAATACAGACAACGCATGAACTTTTGGTACATTCTCCATTCCTTTGCCCCCATGCATGATTGGTCTTGACCACTCTCTCTATCTTTTTAGCGATCTTTGAAAATGGTTAATCTAAGAACATGCCCCACATAGTGGTATCAGCACAGGCTTGACTATTCTCATCAAGGAAACAGTAGAAGATCTCCACAAAGGCATCATCAATAATTTTTTGGTTCGGGACACTCTTATAAAAATTAGTGAATCACTCCCATTTAGTACTGATTGATGTGCTCTCAAAATACAACACATTTGATACCTGAAACAAGGGATTTTGTGAGTTCTTAAAGCAACTTTTTAGTGTTTTGATGTGTTTTGTGTTAATCTTGCAGAAAGTTTAGGGTGGCACGATTCTGAAGAAAAGTTGTAGATTTTGTTGAAGCATAGGCCATACGACCCCTCCTACAAGTCGTAGGTTGTGACGTAGCAGGAATAAGAGACCAAAAATCTGAAATCTTTCAAGTGAAGGTCACCCCTACTTCATAAGACACACTACGAATCGTATAGGTGGCTCGTAGCAAGAATCAGAAGGCCAAAATATTGGACCAAAAAAATGAAGACCAAGATTACTAGACAAATATATGAGTCATAGCCCAAGCAACGACTCGTACCTATGGGTCGTACCAATTCAGTCCAAGATGTCAACATCCTGATATGAAACCCCAACTACAACTCATAGGTCCTCCTATGAGTCATAATTGTTATACTTATCAACTGTCAGCTGTCTTTTCAATGTAAATTCTAGGGTTATTTTGAAAATAATATATATATTTTTTAAGTTAGGTTTTTTTTAAGATAGTTCGATCAGTAGACAATTCTCCATTACATTTTGAAGCTTTTCTTAGGTTTATAGAGTAGTTTATTGTTCTCTCTTGGAAAATCCATTTTGGAGATTACAAATCTTGCCTTGTACTAATTGTAGATCAATCAAGCCTGTGGGTTTGCAACTTATGGTGCCTATTTCCTCCATTGTTATTCGTGAAACTCTCAACTATGCCTATTATTTGTATATTTGCCTGCTTTATCTTAGCCATGAGTAGCTAAACACCCACAACTTAGGATTGTGGGAACCATGGGTAGTTGACTTGAGATGACCTAGGTTTTGTGCATGTCTATGACTGGGGCTTTGCATGTATTATCTATTTACCTTCATGATTAATGTTGTTTGGTGGTGGCCAACCCCGAACCCCGCCTACTATCACGATCCCAACCAAGATAGTGATGAATAGGAAAAGGGAAGTAGATGACAGGATTCGATTGACGTGTTTTCGTCTAATCGACCAAACCTGACCAAGGGAAGGTTGACTGGGACAATAGGTAAGGTTAGTTGGCACGCCATGGTAGTCGACCAAGCGCCATGGTGAAGTTTGACCTTTACCTTCACAAGAGAGCTGGAAGAACCTAAGTTACCTTCCTACATGTGATTCACTAATTGTAGTTATGTTATCTAGGGTAATTTAGTCAACAAACCATAGGGAACAAATTCTCAAGTTGTCCCCAAAATTGAGTGTTTTCCAGTATTTTAATTAGTGTTTATTTTATGTTGTTTTCAAATCACAACCGCCCCCCCCCTCCTGTAATTTAGAGATTGTAGTTATAGATACTAGAAATGATTAGTAGTGAAATCTTGTAGTCAAGCTCTGCATTCCCTGTGGATTTGACCCTAAACTAGGTTAAATTAATTACTAATAGCGACCGCTTTCTTATTGGAGCATGACCATCATCAAAAAATTATGGCACCATTGCCGGAGAATACGACTAGGTTTTGATTTGATTTCACTATTAGTTAATTCTAGTGTCAATTTCTAGACTCTCCTGTATTTTACTTTTATGTTGTTTTTGTTAGTTGATTTTTGGTGCAGGTTGGCTGGCACTATGGCTGAATAAAAACTCTACATTACTGGAGACCTGCTGGAAACGTTGCGAAGGCGTGCCCTTTTTTATGGGCGAGAGTCTGAAAACCCCTCAAACTCACCTGCAACAATTCACTTCTACTCTCAGGGAGGTACTTGGGACAAGGCATCCTGCTTGGAATGCCATGGATCTCCAGATTTTTCCCATGACCCTAAGAGCCGACACAGCAGAATGGTGGTCCATACTCTCACCAAATATTTGCTCAGATTGGGAAGAGGTGCGAAGGGTTTTCCTCATGCATTTCTATAAAGGGCCCAATAAACAGAAAGTTCAGGACAACATTTGCAAACTTCAAATGAGTGCCAGGGGAACCGTTGATGGTGCCTTGGGAAAGGTACAAACAGTGATTGGCAAAAAATCAGAACCATGTTTGACTAATGATAAATTGGTGGCTAGCTTCTACCGAGCATTGCCCTTCGAGCAACAAAGGTAGGCTGACGCATTGTTTGGAGGGGCTTGTTGGGAGTTCTTAAGACAATCATTTAATGAGATCACTGAGAGCATGGACAAGCTATCTGCAATTTCCCAAGTATACCAACCCCTTCGCGGGAAAGCCATACCATCCACTAGTGAACCCACGAGAGCCTCAAGAGAGCCCAAAAAGGAACATGTTGCACATTGGACAAGGTTACCCACAAGCATTGTATCATCGATAAACTAACTAGATTTGAGCATATGCTTGAACAAGTCCTAACTAAGGTGAAGGCAAGATGATATCGTTAGGGAGATAAAGTTTGATGTCCTCAAATATAATTACAAAGTGGAACAACAAACTATAGTAATGCAAAGTCTGAGTGATAGGATTGAGCAGCTCGTTGATCAACTAGATGAAGTGCAAGACAAATAAAGGAAAAGTAGAAGAAGCAGTGATGGAGCCCAAGAGGAAGTCTGAGTAGTCATGAATGACTGAGTAGAGCCACGACATTAAATGACGCGCTTCTTGGGTGGCAACCCAAGTATTTTGTGTGTTTTTGTTTATTTTTGAGATACTTTCTCGCATTTAAATTATTGGATAATAGTTTATTATGTGTTTGAAATTGTTGAGACTTGGAACCAGTTGCATCAATTGGTATTTTGGTGTAGACAAGGTTAAGATTCATAGTCATGCCTCGTAGAAAGAAATATTGAGTACCAGAAGTTGGAATCACACTATGAGCCAACCTTATGATTCGCAGGATCCCCTAAGAGTTGTAAGTGGGGTTCGTAGTGCTTAAGTATGAAATCAAAATTGTTCTAATTGTTGGGTGTACTACGACATCAGGACCTACGAGTCATAAGACGTCATATGACTTATAGTCGGGGTCTCATAAGACCACTCTGCAGAATTTGAAAGGATGAACTATTTTGAATTTTAATAGATTTGTGTCTCTTGAATATTCATGCCCCTTCATGCAGCGTCCCCTTTCAGTTTATACCTTCCCCCATCATTCTTTATCATTATTTCATATACATTTACATTTTCACCCACTAAAATTCCCCAGAAATTGAAGTGTGCACCAAGAACTCGACTGACTTTTTCTTCTTCTTATCATTTATTCAGTCATCTGGTACATTTTCAAGGTTAGAATTGGTTCATCTTTGAATAAGATCTTGTTTGATGGATGCATGGATGAACTTCTCAAAAGCATAGTCATGTGAAAATAATTGTGACAGTAAGAAGAATGTGATACGAAAGTGCTTACTTCTTTGTAAAAGGTCGAGTCTTGAGGTCTGTCCTTGCGTGGTTATTGAAAAAACTGATATGATAATCTTGTGCTTTGTTGTGTACTTTATTAGTCATTATCATATGAAGATAATGTGGGACTGAAACTGTGGGTGAGAGGTGTTACCATTTTACTTTCAAATATATGATGATATTGATACCTTTGAAAGAAACTAGAACTGTTAAGGGTTGATTACTGCTTTGTTTTATTATGACTGGTGATGAAGAATGTTTAGATTTATTGCAGTGTTGTCCATGCCTTTATGTTGTAAACTTCTGCGCTTGCTTGAGTGGTTGTTGGTCTTAATGGAAAAGTAGGAAATTTGAGGTGCTTTCTGTTTTCTGCTACGAAGACTCACCATGAGTTGTAGTGCTCACTACGAGTCGTTGTGACCCCTAGTAGAAGGCAACAGTCAACTATGGTGCCTTATCATTTTCCATGCGAGAAACACCTACAACTCATAGCACCTGTTATGAGTCATAATGGTGACCTCATTGTCCTGATCTGAATTCTCTAACTGACTCTAGAATGAGCCATGAGCCGAGACTGTGACTTATAGACCATGTTACAAGTCCTATCTATGCCTCATAGCTTATTCCAGAATCTTTTTTATTTTATGAGTTAGTTCTACGATGTTGAAGTACAACTAGTAGGTCATCTTACGAGTCGTATCTGTACCTCTTATTTGCAGCCTCGCACTTGGTTCAGGTTATTTTATTTTAGTTATTGTAATTTTTTTGTGTAGTTGTTTCATTTGCTACTTGTTAGTTGGAATACAACATCTTGGCACTCATGCTTTAACATGCTTGTAGAGAAAATGTTTTCAAGAGGATGATGGGTTGTTGTTTTTGTTTTAGGTCATCGCCTAACAGATGAGTCCTCCGAGGAGGAGCAATCAACTGAGGAGATGCATGTGCACCCCGACTCAGAGGCAAATGTTCCTTTTGGCACGAGTACAATCAACCAGAGTACCGATTGGAAGTGGACAGCCCTTCCTAGTCTGATGAAGAGGGTGAAGAAACTGAGTCAGATGATGACGACCCCACTTCTAACGTGAATTCTTTTGAGGTATCTCAAGCTCATTCAGAAGAGATTGTTCCTCCATAGCCTGATGATTCAGTGTGCACCGTCACCTCTATCAATCCGCAAAACACAAGATGGTTTGTTCTTGGAATAAAAGAGATCTATGATAAGGGACAGGAACTTAAGGGTCAAGGGAGTCCATAGCAAAAATTTCACGAGGAGGTGGTGCAGGAATCAATTATGTTGGCAGCTATTCAGAGAGAGAGACCACAACACACCCAACCTAGAGAGGGTACTTCTGGCACTGCAGCAGAGGAGGAGAGTTAGCCACCCCACAGATCAGCCAGAGACCGGTGCTTGATACACCTTGATGTTTGACTTATTTTGACCCTAGTGCTCATTTTGTTATGATTGGATACTTTGTTTTCTTTTCAGACAATTTTTTTATTATGTTGGTTTTTGGTTGTGTTTAAATATGTTTATGTTAGATGTTATTTTTACTTCTACTTTGGATGTTTATTTCTAGTTTTTAATAAATATATGTATATATTTCTATGTTACCGTGTTTTGTTTTTGTTCTTGTCTTTACTTTGAGGACAAAGTATTATGTTTTGGTGGGGTGGTAGAAGTTATGGATTAAGGTGAAGTCTGAGTAGCCTCAAGTCCATAACGTCCCCTATTTTTTATCCCATTGTTTTCTTGCCATGTTTCTTTTTCCTTATGGATGTTTTATTTTCTATTGAACTGGCATGTTTTAGGAAGTACAGATAATTTGTAAATGCATAGTAATGTTATCTTTTGGCATATATAGTTCTTAGATTTTCTTTAAACTTTTGATGTAAAATTGGGTACCCTCAAAAATTTTGAGGTTGTGATTATTGTTGCATTCATACATTTTTTAGTGCATGGCAATGTTTGTTCTGATATTGTGAACGTATCTTGCGACTTGAAAGCATGACCTCTGAGTCTATACTTGATTGTGGATGCAACTGTCATGTGCGTTGTGAGCTTATTTTGATGTATTCATGTATTATTATATGGACTCAGAACTTTCCCTAGTACTCTAAGATTGATTTGGTGAATTGGTTGATATGGAAGTGATCTTAGGGCTTTGTTATGATAGTAAACCCACTTTTGCCTAAATTACTTACCAAATAAGCTAGTGGATCTCTTTTTCCAAATGTTTAAGCTTCTCATGTACTCAATTTTTTTTTTCTTGACACCTTGCTAACTTTACCTCATTTATGAAATATCTTGATATTGGCCCTGATCTATCCTTGAACAAGTGAACCTTGATTAAGGCTAAAAGCCTAAGTTGAGGGTGGCAGCATCGGTGGCCCTGGTTTGAGGCATAGATATTGTGTACTTCACTTTAAGCTAAAAGCCTAACTTGATGGTGGCCCTTATTGTGGTAAAGTAACAAAACTGGGGTAGTTAGTTGAGGTGAAAAGAAAGAAAATGAATAATCATGAGCCGGGTGAAGAAAAAGAAAGGAAAAAGTGCCTTGAGTTGAAAAGACTAACCAAAAATGAGTTCAAAATGAAGGCACAACTTAAAAGTGAAAGAATAAGTCCGGGAAAAGCTTGAAATGGGGAAATAAGGGAGGAGTTGGTGAAAGGGTTGGATTATGAAAGAAAAAAGTGTTGGTAAACATGGTTCAAGGATAGCTTTTAGTCACTATTTGTGTAAAATACCATAACAAAGCCCCCTAAGCCCATGTTACAAGCCAATAAGTCCTAAAGTGATCCAAATCCACTTTTGAACCAAATCGAAAAATGAGTGTAGGGGCAAGCTTATGGTGTTAGTCATTATGCATGAATTTCAATTGTGAGAGTGAGAATACTTCCTCAGTCCCTGATTTCTGAATGTTCTTAAGTGAGTATAAGGGACTTTTTTCTAGTGAAGGCATTTGCACTACTTGAGTAGCATATGACTATACCGATGATTGTGGACAATTGATGCTCCTTAGCTTGTCATAATTGGATTGCCAGGTATCTCATTATGTTCTTGTTTGCTAAATAATTTTACAATCCTATTTTGAAAATGGTAGTTCGGTACCTAAATCAGAGGAGTTGATATATATGCCATTAGTATAGTTGCTAAATATTTCTCTTTGTCTGTGTAGATTGAGTCATCACTTGAGGACAAGCAACAATTCTAAGTTGAGGGTGTTGATACTCTTTCAAAATACAGTACATTTGACGCCTGAAACAAGGGATTTTGTAAGTTCTTAAAGCGACTTTTAAGTGTTTTGATGTATTTTTCTGTTAATCTTGCAAAAAAGTTAGGTTGGCATGATTTTGAAGAAAAGTTGTAGATTTTGTTGAAGCATAGGTCATACGAGTCTTCCTACGAGTCTTAGCTCAAGCTACAAGTCGTAGGTTGTGTTGTAGCAGGAATTAGATACCAAAAATTAGAAAACTGCCAAGTGAAGGTCACCCTTACGAGCCCAGCCTACGAGTCGGAAGACACACTACTACTCGTATAGGTGGACTCGTAGCAAAATCAGAGGGCCAAAATATTGGACCAAGTCCAAGATTATGAGACAAACATATGAGTCGTAGACCAAGCAACGACTCATACCTATAGGTTGTACCAGTTCAGTATAAGATGCCAAGATCCTAAAACAAGACCCCATCTACAACTCATAGGTCCTCCTACAAGTCGTAACTGCTACACTTATCAGCTGCCAGTTATCTTTTCTATGTAAATTCTAGGGTTATTTTGAAAATACTATATATAGTTAATGTTAGGTTTTTCTTATAAGAGAGTTTGATCAATAGATGATTCTCCATTACATTTTGAAGCTTTTCTTAGGTTTTTAGAGTAGTTCATTGTTCTCTCTTGGAAAACCCATTTTGGGGATTGCAAATCTTGCCTTGTATTCATTGTTAATCAATCAAGCTTGTGGGTTTGCAACTTGTGGTGCCTATTTCCTTCATTGTTATTGGTGAGACTCTCAACTATGTTTATTATTTTCATATTTGTCTGTTTTATCTTATCCATGAGTAGCTAAGCACCTACAACTTGGGATTGTGGGAAACATGGGTAGTTAACTTGAGATGACCTAGGTTTTGTGCATGTCTACGATTGGGGCTTTGCATGTATTATCTATTTCCTTTCATGATTAATGTTGTTTAGTGGTGGACAACACCAAATACCACCTACTATCACAATCCCGACCAAGGTAGTGACAAATAGAAAAAGGGAAGTAGATGATAGGATTTGATTGATGTGTTCCATCTAATCGACCAAACCTGACTAAGGGGAGGTTAACTGGGACAATAGGTCATAGTTATTTGGCACTCCATGGTAGCCGACCAAGAGCCATGGTGAAATTTGACCTTTACCTTCACAAGATGGCTGGAAGAACCTAAGTTATCGTCCTGCATACGATTCACTAATCATAGTTATGGGCAACACAATTCCCTAGTTGTGCCCAAAATTGAGTGTTTTCCTTTATTTTAATTAGTGTTTATTTTATGTTGTTTTCGAATCACAACACTCCCCATTTAGAGATTGTAGTTATACATACTAGAAATGATTATAGTGAAATCTTGTAGTCAAGCCCTGTATTTCCTATGGATTTGACCCTCACTTTGGTTAGGTTAGTTACTAGTTAGGGTCAAATCCACATGGAAGTTCCTCAAAGTGTTTGATTTGGTCTTTCAACTAGACTCTAACTCGATCAGTGATGATGGTCACTTTCTTATTGGAGCGTGGCCATCATCACTAATCGAGTCACAAGGAAGTTCCTCAAAGTTTTTGATTTGGTCTTTCAACTAGAGCTTCTTCGATCTCAAGTACCTCTCCAAAAAGGCCCTCTGCAACTCAGCCCAACTAGTGATTGAACTCTGCAGGAGCTCGGATAGCCATAGTGTTGCATTGCCTATCAGACATAATGGGAAGACACGAAGTCCTATAGCATCCATAGAAAGATTTTATGTTTCCATCACACTCTTGCGGAAAGAAATAAAGCAATGTTGTGTAGAGTCTATGCAGATCCTCTGATTGTAGGCCAGCAAGAAAACCTATGATTTTTTAGCATCTGAAGCAACCCATGGTTTTGCAGCATCCGAAGCAACCTACTCGAAACCACGAACTTTATGTCAGCCGGTAGTGGTGGAAATATAATAGCTCCAATTACCTCTATATCCATAGGGTTCAGTTGGTATTGATTCCACTGATAAGCGTTGCCATTGAAGTCCTATGGCTGTGGAACAATGCCCTCAAGAAGAGGTGGGTTTTCATTATCGGCGTTCTCATTCTTTTTTTGGTTCCCAGCTACGTTTGTCATGTTATTGGCATTATCTTGGGTCATTCTTCTTAGGCTTCTCAAGATCTCTGGGTCAAATGGAGTCAAGGGTATGCCTCAACTTCACGTGTTAGATATACACTATACTTGTACCATGAAAGAAAACAAAAACAATAAAAAACATAAAATTAGGGAAAGAAGGATTAATTCCCAAATCACTTGAATTAGACAAGTCTAGCCATATTCCTCGGCAATAGCGCAAAAATCTTGATATTGCCCAAGTTACACCTCCTTTTTTAGGCTAAAGTGGTCGTTGTCAAGATATAGAACTTAACCAAGGTTAGGGTCGAGCCTAAGAGAAAATGGTAGACTTAGAAGAATTCAATTCTGCAATTTAGGGTTATTAACCAACTTATCTCACCAAAAAGGGGGGGAGGTTATAATAATAGGTAAAGAGTAAACCTAACTAACACAAGGGTTTAACCAGTCTGGAGAGAAACTAGGGTCTTGTGTTTCCTATGATTCCCTAACCTAGTATCACCAGATTACCTGATTCTTTTCTAGTGTATAGCATGCAAAATGGTAAGTTATATTCACCAAACCCTTTTGCCCAAGCGAGAAGAGAATATACTGTATGTCTTGGTCCATCCCAAATAGCCAATTTTACCCATGTCCAGAGCCACATTAGAGGATATATTGATAGAGTCTTGGTTGTTTTTGATATTGTTATTTCATGCTAATCCTTGGTCTAGAGCGCATTGTAGTTGTGTTTTTTAAGTTTCTGAATAGATATGCATATCCGGGTTCATAGTCGGAGAACAAGGAAGATACAATTGGAAAAAGGGAGCATAAAAAACCAAGTAGGGATGAAAAGAAGTAAGTCTGTATCGCGAGCTAATGTTGAAGTAGTTGGAATTCGAAAAGAAGAAGAAAAAGTCATGAAGCTACTATGGTATAAAAAGTCTGCATCGCGAACTTGGTTTAGCATAGTTCAAAATTTGCCATATGAGCTGGAACTATGAAATACACTATGTCAAGTCAATGCCACATCGACGACTTTGAAGTCACAAAGTAAAAGTAGGAAAATGGGATTTCTAAGGTTTAAATACTATGTTTAGTCATTATTTTATTATCAGATTTTCGATGAAATGGAGAGAAGAGATGAAGAGCTTCAACTTAGGGTTAATTCTTTCATCTTTTCTTTATATAATCCATTCTTTGAATGTTTCTTAAACTAATGTTGTGTTTAAGACAAACAATGAGTGTCCAATTTTTCATATTTTGGGATTGTAGTCATAGATTAGACTTTGATCTTTATGATTTATGAATAGGAATTCGCATAATTGCCCGTATGTTTCTTTTATCTATATTTCATAGTCTGGCCAATCGTGAAATACACTTGTTGTCTCTCTTGGATTTGAAAGATGTTGATGGGATAAAACACAAGGTATGAGGAGCTTGTTTTTTCTAGGAGACAAGGATGATTCATGTGTGGAGGACTTGTGACACCTACCCATACACCTTGCTTGGCTACAAAATAGGAAGATAACTTTAATGCATTTTCATTAATCATACTTATCCCCGCTCAACGACGTAGTCAAAATGTAAATGATAATAGGCTAGTAGAGGTTAGATGCTACGCTTGGTAAATTAAACAATGTACATCAGTAATTAGAAAACTCATGAATAATCATAATAATTGAGGCAAGAGCATATGTCGAGAGGATTACAATCCTAGAATCTCACTTAAATTTGATAATCTCTCAGCAAAAATTTAATCATAGTAGTAGTTTAATTTTAACATTTTAGTAAAAATTAAAAATAACCATCTTTTTCTTGAGAAAACATAGTGCATAGTCCTCTTTTGATAATAATTGATAGTTGCTTAAAGTCCTCTAGGTTCGATATCTCGTCTCTTTTAGAGCCACTATATTACTTGAGTAGACTGTGTACACTTGCATGTGTAGGGAAGCAATAGGTTATCACCAAGGAGCACACCACGGCTCGTGTTCCATACCACTGGCTGTGGTGTTTCACGTTGATAGCCCCTTAGGGACGATTTTGGGCGCCTTGTAGACTCCATATGTTTTTGTCCTAGGATTCCCTCGAAAGAACCCTCCATAGCATTTGGTGCACTCAATGGACCATATAGGGTGCAACTGAGGTGGCCTTGGTCCAAACGGATGTTTCCCTATTGTTCAATGAAGGTTCCAAGAGAAGAGCTTCAGCACGGAACCCTCCACGGATCATAGTGCCCACCACGGGAAATGGAGGGCACCCTTCACTTAGCCTCTACTGTTTGCTCTAAGGTGCACAGTATATAACCCCTCACATCTCACAGTGCACACCATAGTTTGTGTAGGGTGCCATATAGTATACTTTATCAATTTTTGACCCCAACTCATTAAGGGTATTTTGGATACTTGGGCTAAACCCATGGTCTTATAAGACTTTTAAAAAGAATTTTACACCTATTCTAAGACCCCTAAGTCATGCCATTGACATTTCATTCACTTCATGCTATTCTCCACTCTTAGTTTCTAAAGAACTCAAGTCATAAAACTCCATTCAAACGAGTTTTTGAAGATTCAAGCTAGGGGATTAAAGGGTGATTCAAGCTCAAGTCTATTTCATCTTAATCTTCCTAAATTTATCAACGTATCATTCATGATTACCTCCCAATCGTGAAGCCCAACTTCTATTTCTTAAATTTTATGATTTCTAAGTATAAGTTACAAGTGAGTTTTGTGATTTAGCTTCAAATTAAGGAAATTAAGTCATGGGTTGATTTCGATTGATAATTTTAGCATGATTTGAATCCTACTATGTCAATTTACATGGATTTTAAGAGAATTGAATATGCATGTCCATTTTTATAATGAATTTATTATGCAAGGGTAATTTCAAGGATGTTTTAATTGTTAATTTCCTTATGGATTAATTATGATTTCATCATGTTATAATGTTATAATATGAATATCAAGACGCCATGCTATTCTCACATTCATCATGGCATATACATGCATCAAATAGGTTTTCATGAGATTTATGAAGCGGCTTAATACCCAATTATGATTATGATTATGATTTCAAGACAATTATAGTTATGACATTGCATGTGATCACATAATATCTATGATATGGCTTTAAGCAATTATAGGTTTGTAGATACCATCATGTACAAGTATGAATGAGTTATTCTTGTGTATGAAATCATAGATTATTAATTATGTTTTGGCTTTTGAGCCCATGTATGCATGATTATGAAGTATGATTTGGTTCTTAAGTCCAAGTACACAAGATTATGAAGTATGTTATGGCTCTTAAGCGCAAGTATGCATGATTATCATTTGAAAAGACTTATGCTCCTATTTCAAGCATGTATATGTATATGTATTCTCGTGGGATAATGACTTAGTATCAAATGATCTTGGAGGTGTGGGCTCAACCAAAGGAGTCCTTCAGCAATGCCTACCTTTCTCATAACCATATGCTAGAATAGGTTCATGTTTATGCCTCTTTGTGGATGATTATGTATAGGTAAATTCCTCTCCAAAATGTGTGGTGTTCCCATAAGGTGAGTACTCTTCGAAATGTGTGGTGGTCATGTAATTAGAGGTATGATCTAGCTTTGGCAAGTAGATCACTCTTTCTTGGGTGTAGAGGAAACATCAAGATTCCACATAATAGCTCTCATAGTCTTCTATGTCGGTTGAGGTCCCATCCTCGCTATGTTTATGTATTATGAAATTCATGCATCATACTTTTAAGGAATATTGTATGATATTCTTTCATATATACTTCTTTCTATATATGTGTGCGTGTTCCCTTATTATCTAACATTGAAATGAAAGTTATCATGTTCATATGCATTGCATGCTCACATGCTTAGTACATTCAAACGTAATAACACCTACTTTTGCCTACATGATCTAACCATGTAGGGACCGGAGACTTTTCTCATACACCTATTCAAGGGTAGATTCGATTTATGGAAGTTTGCTTGTTGTGAGTCTTTATTCTAAGGATAATACCACTGTATATCTACCTATGCTATGTTAAACTTACTTTATGTTGCTTATGTTGAGGTTAAGTGTTGGACATATCTTACCTCCTGTCCTACTATGACTAGAGGCATTGTTGAACACTGTTATGTATGAATCATGCGATGCTATGTATATATGGAGAGTATCCCCATGTCCTTATCCTATGTTGTGGTTTATGTGATGTATGGAAATTTGATGAAATTTCTAAGTCCCTACTTCTACATAGAGTGTGTCCCATGCTCCCTTTGCTTTAGACTTATTTGTTAAAGTATGTGATGGCAATTCCATGCCCCTATTCCCATAGATTGCAACCTACTGTCCCTAATCCTTATTGATTGTTAATGTTTATTCTATGTTTCTTAAATGTCATAGCTTGGACCTAAGGTCTAGGAGTGGCATGGTGAATGGAAACCCGTGAGTCCCCAAACAAGCCTCAAAGTATCCACATTCATATCATCGGCTTGGAAGCACATAATGAAGTATTAAACACGTAGTTTGAAGGGATGGGAAAGTAGGTCTCACGCTGTGGGGATATCATAGCGATAGGGATTAGCATGATACACGTAGCAAAGAACACATAATAATTAAGGGGTGGCTAAGTATGGCTCCCACTATGGGGATAGAATGGGACATCAGACTTTCCTCATTTCCACATCACATCATAAACAACACATCATATTATTCATATTCAATAGATAGCCATAACTATAATCTCCAAATAAAAAAACATAGCATATATTCGTACAAAAGTCTACATGTTATCCAATAATGCCTCTAGGTCATAGAATAGAATAGGGCCCAAGACATGTCTCGAGCTCACTCCCAAAGTGAATGAAATTTAAGTGGAAGCAATATAATAGGTAGATGCATGATGACTTGTCCTTGAATGATAAGACTCACCACAATACTTTCACAATATGAACCAGTCGTCAAAAGGTGGATGGAAATAGTCTCAGGACCCTACATGGTTAGATCATGTAGGCAAAGAGTATGTGTTAGTACATTTGAATGTACCAAGTATGCGACATGTAATGCATATGAACTCATTAAAGCTGCATTAAATGTTAGATGACAAGGGCACATGTATAGACAGAAGTATAAAAAAAAAGAAAAATACTATATCAATATGCCTGAAATCCATGATTCATACAATGCCATAATGCTTCAACATAGAGGGGATGAGAACTCAATCGAGATATAAGACCAAGGGAGCTTTACTTGGAGATGATGTACTTGCCAGAGGTAAATCAAACTTCTCTTTATGGGCACCCCCATTTCAGAGAAGTAACCTTCCTTACGGACAGCCCTATTTCGGATAGGATTTTCACTCATCATGACATAATTGTAACCATACCTTACGGGCACCCCCAAATCGGTAAAAGGCTACCATAAACATATACCTATAGGGCATATAGTTATGGGACTTTGGTACTACACCCTTGGTGATAGGACCCCTCCCACAAGTCCGATCCGTGCTAAGTCATTATTCCACATGAATATATATACGTATACATGCTTTCAAAATAGGCACAAGTGATTTCAAATTATTTCAATATGTACTTGGGCTTAAAAACCAAACTTTCTTCATAGTCATTCATACTTGGGCTAAAGAGCCAAATCATACTTCAAGTCAAACCTTCATGCATAGGAATAACTCATTCATATATATCAAAGTAGTGTAAACACCCGAAGTTGCTAAAAGAACCATATCATAAAAATTTGTGTAATCACATTCTTGTAATAGCCATACTTTTTATCAAAATCATATTCATGACATATTGGGTCATAGGCCACTTCATAATCTTCATAAAACCAATGCTCATGTGTGCAAATACCATGAATGATATGAGAATAACATGGGAAATAGATATTTAACTTAAATAAACAATATAGTATGAAATTCAAGTAAATTCATACTTAAATCACAATCTAATACCCAAACTTAAATCAAACTTTAAAGGGTACATGCATATACAAATCTTCACAACATCAATGCAATTCTTAATATTAGGGCTTAAATCACGTTAAAAACACTAATTAGGCATAACCCATATCTCAATCGAATCAGATAAACAATAATCTAGAATACCTATGTTTAAAGTAAGCTTAATATCATAAAATCAAGTGTAAAAGAGTTTTGGATCTTCATGGTTGAAAGTGACCATGAATCAATCCCACATACCATAGATAACCAAGAAGAAAAAAGAAGAATTTGGTTGAAGAAGATGACCCTTCCTTAAGCTCCAAGCTAATCCTTTAAGGGCTCAGTTGAGAAGAGTTCTTTTTATGAGAGTTTGAATTTTCTAAGTGTATGAATGGAATTTGAATGAGAGTAGAACAGTATAGGTCTTTTGGGAGGCTTAGGATAGTTTAGAAAGTCAAAAATGACCCTTAGAATCGACAAAATTACTAGAAAACCATTAATGAAATGAGTGTCAATAAGTTGCCATGGGTCATATAATGAACCACCACTGGTTATGAGCTGTCACACGGACCGTGCGACCGTCCGTGTGACTTTACTTAGAAAATTTCTTCACTGAAAATGTTCCAAGCTGGTGATTCTATACTTGCAAAATTTTCATGCCAACACTTTTATGGGCTAGCACATGACTCCTATAGTGTTACAAGACCCGTGAAGGGGTTTGTGTGTGAAGTGCCTTAGCCAAAATATAGCTTTTAAGGCCAAGGATCCTCTCACAAGCTACCACACTACCAGTGAAGTGCCATACGAGTCATGTGGTGCTCAATGACAAATGCCCTAGTCTTGAACTCTAACTTTACACCAAGTAGTCTATTCACAAGGCCAAGGGCCAACTCAAGGCTCCTCCACTCGGCCAGTGAAGCCTCACACGGCCCGTAGAGGTGCTGTTATGGTTTCACCTTGATTAAACACTTTCTGAAACCAAATTCCAAGCCCCATTAAGGCCTTACAAAGTATGGGTCCTTACACTAACCAATGATATGCTTAAGTATGCTATGTGTCTAGTTTGGGTACTTCTGGGTTCCCATTCACTATATTAGACCTAGGCCCTAGGCTTGGGGTCATGACAACCCCAAGGTGACTTGTTGGGCCTAATGAAGCCCTTCTATACTAAGTCTCTCAATTGGCCCTTTAATTCTTTCAATTCCACCGAGGCCATAAGATAGGAGGAATGGAGATTGGTTGTATATCGAGGAGGAGGTC
Source organism: Solanum ossicruentum (assembly GCA_025774065.1). Lineage (NCBI taxonomy): Eukaryota > Viridiplantae > Streptophyta > Magnoliopsida > Solanales > Solanaceae > Solanum > Solanum ossicruentum. Next base: position 33,655 of record JAOTQR010016885.1, read on the forward strand.
TATAGCAAAATCTATTTCCCTTTTTGGAGTAACACCAGGGAGTTCTTAGGGGAAGACATCGGGAAACTCACTCACCGCTAAAACTGACTCAATATAAGGAATTTTATTGCGAACATCCCTAACCCTCAATATAGGACTCAACCCTGAGAACCTAATTCTCGATCCTTTAGACAAGAGGTGAACCTACCCTTAACCACCGAATCATGACCTTCCTACTCAAGAACGGATTTATTAGGAAATTGGACCTAGCCTTATGAGTCCTATAACCAATAAAGTCATGATATGTATGTGACCGATATATCCCAAGAATATTGTCAAAGTATATCTTGTCGAGTTCAACAAAATCACAAGGCAATAGTTTATGCAAAATGAACATGGGACAACCCCTATATATACCCTTCTAGCAATAATAGACTCACCTATGTGGGTATATATAAAAAAGGTTCATATAGTGATTCGGGACGCATACCAAACCTATTATCAAGGAATGGGTTAATGCAAGACAAAGTGGCACCTTGATCCAGTAAAGCATACACATCATAATCATGAACCATTAACATACCAATGACAATATTGGCGCCTCGTCCACCCTTTGCCTCCCTTGAAGAGCATAGAACTTGTTATGATGTGGAGCACCTCTTTATTGACCTCCTTGTGCCCCTTGACCTCCATAAGTACCATTTCCTTAAGACATCCATCTCTACCATTGCTTGGAGCACTCGGACAATCAAAAAAATTTGGCCTAGCTTGACACACCCATAGCAAGCACTCGTATCTGTCATGTATTTGCCTCTGTGGTTCCTCCCATATTTTGGCCACCAAGAGAATATTGGTCAACCATTACAACCTTGAGCTTTAGGGTTTGACACCCGATCATTGGTGAACCTTTAGCTTGGAGCATTTGAGGACCTTTGACCTTGAAATTTGTGGCCTTATTGGAAGTGACCACTTCCTCCACCCTTAACACCTTAGAACCCACCTTCATACTAAACCCTCATGGACTCCCCCATCTTTCTCATCCTAAGCTTGTCTCTTTCAAGTTTCTCGACATATGTAATGAGTTGAGATATGTCTATCTCCCTTATGTGCATAGGAGTGCAACACTTATTATTAATCAAATCGGACACTCCCAACACAAACTTCTGCATCCTTGCCTGAGGGTCGACAATTAAGAGAGGATCATACTTTGAGAGATTATTGAACTTAAGGAATATTCCCTCACATTCATAGTTACTTGTTTGAGGTTCATGAATTCTATCATCCTCGCCTCCCTTAGCTAAATAGGGAAAAAATGGGCAGGAAAGCAACTTTTCATTCCTCCCAAGGAGGAGGTTCATCATCCATTTTTTCTATCTTCCATTGGTTGAACCATGTTTCGAAAAGTCCTTTGAGTTTGTAGGCCACCAGTTCCACCTTCTCCTCCGAACTCAACCGCATAATATCTAGGACCCTATACACTTCGTCAATGAACTCTTGAGGTTCTACCTCTACTTTAAAGCCATAAAACTCTGGAAGGTTCATCTTAGTGAAGTCCCTCACCCTTAAGGCCAGAGATGGAGAATGAGGAGCTTGGGCTCCTTTGTTGACTTGGTTGGTCATGTCTTGTGCAAATGATATGATGACATTCTAGTACTCGACCTGTGTAATCCCTTACACTTGGGGAGCTTTTGGGCTCGAAGGGGTTTGGTCCTCTTTGTGAACAGGTACCCTCGAGGGAACTCTCCTTGGTGGCATTATCTAGAAATGCAAAGAACAAGTCGTTAGAGAATGGAAATCTTAGGAAATGTTCTAAGGCACGATGTAGAATATGAAAGAAGTGAGTCATTTCTTAAATGCCTCATAGCCTCCTAGTCATAGATGTGACGCTCTTCACAACCATGAACAAGACTCTATTTGATGCGATATATAGCCTCCTAGTCACAGATGTGATGCATTTTACAACCATGAACAAGACTCTATTTGATGCAGTATGTTGGAATTATAAGTACTAGTTACAAATCTAGTGCTTTGATACTAATTTCACGACACAAGCCCAGGCCTAGACGTGATCGGCGAATGGGGAACCCCAAGGAACCCCAAACAAGCCTCATAGCATATCATTACACATCCTTGGTTGCGGAAGCAATGTAAAACATCATAACAAACGTAAACAAAGGGAAATGGGACTAAGAGGGAAAGAGAGAGTTTAATACTTAAATAACATAGATGAGTCAAAGCTCAAACGTAATACATAACTTGTCCAACAACATCTCTAAACATAGATACTTAGCGGGGTCCAAGACAAAGCAACCGGACTCACCCTCATAGTCAAAATAGCAGTAAAGAAGAAGGAATTAACATATAACATAAGAAACATAAGCCAACGTCCCCGGAATGGAGGACTCACCAACAAGGCTAACTTGAACAATCTGTCTAGCCACAAAAAGAATCAATATGAGCTCCGGTTCCTATATGATAACATCATGTAGGCATAGAGTATGTATTAGTAGGATTGAATGTACTAAGTATATGAGATGCAAAGCAACAGTAGATAGATTTCATAATCAAAATACATACAATAGACAATAGGCATAGTATAGCAAAATGGCATGTATGCTAAATGCATAAGTAAAACATGCTTAAGTAATTCATGCTCATATAAAATATCATATGTGAAGAATAGACCAAGCTAGATTTCCTAGGTATAAGCCCCTTGAGGTAAGTGATGATGATGCCCCATCACTTAGGTAGATGAGTACTAACCCTCATCTCGGTTGGTGATAATACCGCCTATCACCTCGATGGATGAGTACGAACCCTCATCTCGGTTGACGACTATAAACCCCGATCTCGGTTAGTGATGATACCACCCCATCACTAGGTGGAGAAGTACTAACCCTTCCTCAGTTATCCGAGCTCTTATCCCCCGGATCGGGCATAGTCTAATGCAACACTTTTTATAGAATTAGTCATATGTATAAGCTCACTTCATCATTATAACATTAATTGTATTATATACATAAGCTCTTTTCATCATCATTTACATCATAACTCATGTTTTGGACCTTCAACTCCTCAAGAAACCCTAGTCGAACATTTTATCAAACACCTTGGGGGTGGGTAATGGGGGTTAAAGACTATTCAATTTAGAGAAGAAATCATGCAAGAAAATTTGTTGTAAACCCATCAATATACACCTTGCAACACCCCCAATACATTCACATCAAAACCCCTCATCAAATCCAACATTAGATCCAAGATTTAGAGTTCAAAACATGCTAAAACAACCATACTATCATGAACTAAATTCACTTTGCAGTAAATTTCTCAATATACAAGACCCACATGTAAAATCAACTTTAAATCATGCAATATTAGTAAAAAGAGGGTTTATGCACCATGGGTGGAAGGACCCAATTGTTCAATACCACATATCTTGACTTTGGAGAACCCTTGAAGAAGATTGGAAATGGAGACTCGAAGCTTGAATGAGATCCTTGATAAATCATTAAGATTGATCTTGAGTTTGGGACTTCAATTGAGGGTGAAATATGAGTCTAAGTGTTTGAGTGAGTATTGGGGAATGTTTAGGATGATATGAGGGTGAAATAAGGATAAGTATAGGTAAAAACATGTATGGCAAACTTGGGCCCAACACTTAGAATATTTTAGACCGCACAGGAAAATACTGCAAGGCGAAAAACACATCACCGCGTCATGGAAAGGACGTGGAGAGGAATTTATACTAAAGCGTGCCCAACGCGCGTCGTGGAGACATCACTTAAAATTATCTCACTAGCTCACTAGAAATTATCCCTTAAAAAATTTATAATTGCTATTCTTTTGCTCTTAAATCGAGATTAGACCCTTTTACACCTAATTTTAATCCCCTGATCATAAATATAAAGTCAGACTTTCGAAATAACAAATGAATTTTTAGATATATGGAAATCAAAATTTCGGGCATTCTGAGGCACATTTTTTGGCACTTTTTGGGGTTGTTTCAACCAAGCTTGTCACGACCCAAGCCTAGGGCCTAGGAGTGACACAATGAATAGGGAGCCAAAGGTACCCCAAACAAGCCTCGTAGTATACATAAGAACATCATCAGTAATTAAATCAAAATGCAAATCTAAACTAAGTGATAGGGACAAAAGATCATCAATAAAATCATAAAGAAGTAATATCTAATCCATATATACATAGCAAAAATATCCAACAATACCTCTAAACAACATTAAGGCGGGAGGCTTAGACATGCCTTAAGCTCACCCTCAACATAATGAAAAGAAGTAGAAAAAAGTATCAAAGTCTTAAATAACAAGCTAGATAGATAATGATACTATCCCCAAATCTAGAGGACTCACGACAAGCACAAGTCTTCAAGTCAAATATCAATCATGAGTGTGAGGAGGAGGAGGATCGTCGAGCCCTACATGGTGACATTATGTAGGAAAAATATGTATGAGTACTATGAAATGGACTAAGTATATGGGATGCGACGAAACTAGAAAATGATATGTCAACATAGTCAAGATGCATAATCATATCAAAGGCAAGAAGTTCAATATGCAATGAATGTTCAATGCCTTACAAAAAATATCCAAATGGGAAAATAACTTCATCACACAACATGTACATAAGGGGAGGAGACCTTAACCGACACTAAGATCATGTGAGCTACTACATAAAGTTCCGGTGTTGCCTCCATACTAGAGAAGGAGTATCCTACTTGCCAAGGTAGTCTATACTCCTTTCATGATCTAAGCCTAGGGTTTAGATATAACAAGGCGAATAGCGAACTCGAAGGGAACCCAAAAAATCCTCTTATCATATCATTAAATATCCTTGGTCGCAAAAGCAATAAAACAACAATAGAGAATAGAAATAAGGGTAAAAGAGACTAAGGAATGTCTTTCATAGCAATAAAACATATAAGAGTTAAGAGAGTCAAAACTCATAGCATCATTACATAACTTGTCCAGCAATACCTCTACACTTAGAATTGAGCAGGGGCAACGACAACTTTCCGGGCTCACCCTCATAGTCAAAATCATACAAATAGATAATAAGAGTCTTTACATAGCATAAAAACAAGAGATATCATCCCCGGATTTGAGGACTCACCAAACTTGCTTTGAGAAGATAGTACTAGCCATAGGGAGGATGAGGATGATCGTGAGGAGCTCCGATTTCTACATAGTAACATTATGTAAGCATAGAGTATGCGTTAGTACATTTGGATGTACTAAGTATGTAGGATGTAATGCAATAATAAATAGGCAACATAATTAAAATGCATAATCGTAAGCAAGAGATACCATATTAGCAACATGGCAAGCATGATCAATGCTTGAAGTAAAACATCCTTATATAAAAACATAGTACATGTGTAAGAAATGACCATCTTCATAACCAAGAAAACTTAGTACTTGTAATCCAAGGTAGACCACCCCTTGGAAGTGATTGAGGAATCAACCCCTCAATTGGTTGATAGGCATGACCTCCCCCCATCCAAAGTGATTGAGGTATCAACCCCTCAATTGGTTGATGTCATATCACTCCCATCCGAGGTGATTGAGGTATCAACCCCTCAATTGGATATGGTAAAATCATAACACTATGGATTCTTTTCATGAAAACAACACATATATACCATCCTTTCATCATCATAAAGTCATACAAGTCATAGGTCATGCAATGGAACATCAATAGATCAAAAACCCTAAACTGGATATTTTATAAAACACTTGGTGGGTGTAAAATACTAGTATAAAACCATGTAATTCAAGAGTGAAATCACAAAAGAAAATTGAAGTAAATCAACCCACCAATACTTGGTAATACCCTCATGCAATATACATTGAAACCCTTCATCAAATCTCAAGATAGATCATGGATTCAAAGCTCAAACATGCTTAAACAGTCACACTTTTATAAAACCCCAACATAGTTCATATTCAAATGCATAGTAAGTAAGACCCATAAGTAAATCAACTTAGAAACATGAAATTTATGTAAAATAGAAACTTGAGCACCATGGGTGAAAGGACCCAATGGTTGAAACCCACATACCTTAGCTCTAGAGAATTCCTTGATGAAGATTGAGATGAGAACTTGAGGCTTGTGTGATTTCCTTAAGATCCGGAATGAGATTTGGCACTTGAAGTTTGAGTAAAATATTTGTCTAAGTGTTTGAGCGAGTATTGGGGAATGTCTTGTATGATATGGTGTTGAAATATGGCTAAATATAGGTATTTTTACGCATGGGAAGACTTAGGCCCAAGACCAAAAAGCCTTGGACCAAGATAAAATAACTATGCAAAAATAACACTGGGGTGCACCCTTGGCGCGTCGCGCCAGGGATGTAGAAACCTCTCTGGAAATTGCATTTTTGGATTTTTGAATTTTGATACGGTTATTCTAAAATTAGGGTAAGACACATCTCCCACTCAATTTTTCCCTTTGATCAATAATATGAAGTCGGATTTTTAATATCACACATCAATTTTGAGATATATGGAAGTTACGATTATGGGCACTTCCATGGCATATTTTTGGACACTTTTTGGAATCGTTTCAATATCTCCCCCTACATTCGTTCCCAAATGTCAAAGAAATATACATAAGAAGGATAATCATGAAGAGATCAGCCCCAACAAGAATGCAACAATGCACTTAAACATCATTTTCCAAAATCTTAACAGAATTGTCAAAATCACCATGAACTTGTCAATATAAACATGAATGCATGCAAATGACATAAGGGTTGATACATAAGATGTGAAATTTCATAGGGGAATTATAATTAGTACCTTAGGTTTGAGTGGAATGGAAAAGATAGGGATATAACTTTTGCATGTCCGCTTCGACCTCCCATTTAGCACTTTCGACTTGTTGATTCCTCCAAAGGACCTTAACGGAAGCCATAGCTTTGTTTCTAAACCTCTTCACTTGTCTATCCAAGATCTCTACTAGTACCTCTTCATAAGTCAAGTTGTCTTCAACAACACCCACAACATCCAATAGGACAATAGCATTTGGGTCACCCACATATTTCCTCAACATAGACATATGAAAGACCGGATGAACCAAGTCCACTTCACTAGGAAACTCCCACTTATAGGCCACCTTACCAATCTTCCTCAACACCCTATAAGCACATACAAATCTTGGACTCAATTTATCCTTCTTACCAAAACGAACCATACCCTTCATGGGCGAGACCTTCAGATAGACCCAATCACCAACTTTAAATCCAACTTTAAATTCAAGCTCCCTTCTCCTCACATCAGCATAGGACTTTTCGCAACTTTGGGTTGTTTTCAACCTTTCTCTAATCAAATTTACCTTCTTCATAGCCTCTATGACAAGATCCAGACCCAACAAGGCCATCTCCCCTACCTCAAACAATCCAACTGGTGACCTATAATGCCTACCATAGAGAGTCCAAAAAGGAGTCATACCAATGCTAGAATGATAGCTATTCTTGTATGCAAACTCAATCAATAGAAGATGATCATCCCAACTACCCTTAAACTCCAATACATAAGCTCTAAGTATATCCTCAAGAGTTTGGATAGTTCTTTTGGCTTGGCCATCCTTTTAAAGGTTAAAGGTCGTACTAAGCTTTACCTTGGTACCAAGATCTCTTTGGAAAGGACTTGCAAAAGTGTCAAGTGAATTGAGCACCACAATCCGATATGATAGACAAAGGCACCCCATGCAATCTACCCAACTCATGAATGTACAACATAGCATAATATTCGGCACCATAAGTAGATTTAATTGGTAGGAAATGAGTCGACTTTGTCAAATCATCAACCACAACCCAAATGGAATCAAAACCCTTTCTAGTCTTAGGCAACCCAACCACAAAGTCCATGTTAATTTTCTCCTACTTCCAAGAAGGAATCTCTATGTCTTGGGTTAGGCCACCTAGCCTTCGGTGTTCGTCTTTGACTTGTTGGCAATATGATAACCGGATACAAGTTTGGTAATGTCTTTCTTCAAACCTCCCTACCAAAACATATCTCTCAAATCTCTATACATCTTTATAGAGCCAGGGTGAATAGAATAGGAAGAATTATGAGCCTCTTCAAGAATCCTCTTTCTCAAATCTTCCACACAAGGCACACACAACCTGTCTTGGTACCTAAGGGCACCATCTCCCCCTTGGGAGAAAACCTCCACCTTGCCCTCCCTCACCAAGGCCTTCAATTCTAACAAGGAGGGGTTAAGATCTTCCTTTGCTTTTACCTCATCAACCAAGAAAAATTTTGAACCATCAACAACCACAATACCACAATTATCAACCTCTTCCAACCTAACCCTAATCTAGCCAATCGATAAACCTCCCTGGCCACCTCCTTGCCCCTATCATTAACATGAGCTAGGCTACCCATAGACACCGTACTCAAAGCATCGGCCACAACATTAGCCTTATCGATGAGATAGTGCACACTCATATCATAATCCTTAAGAAGATTTAACCACCTTCGTTGCCTTAAGTTGAGATCTTTTTGGGTGAACATATGTTGAAGACTCTTATGATCAATGAACAGATCAACATGCACTCTATATAAATAATGACGCCAGATTTTCAAAACAAATACCACGACGGCCAATTAAAGATCATGAATAGGATAATTCTTTTCATGCACCTTGAGTTGTCTAGAAGCATGGGCTATCACCTTACCATGTTGCATCAAAACATAATCCAAACCAATCTGGGAGGCATCACAATACAAAACAAACCCTTCCAACCCTTCCAATAGAGACAAGATGGGAGCAGAGACAAGCTTATCTTTCAAGGTTTGGGAACTCTTTCCACACTTATCGGTCCACACAAACTTAGTCTTCTTTTGAGTCAACTTAGTCATAAGAGAAGAAATAGAAGAGAACCCACTCACAAACCTCCGGTAATAACCCGCTAAGCCCAAAAAGCTTTTAATATCCGACGGAATCAAAGGTCTAGGCCAACTTTTAATCACCGCTATTTTCTTATGATCCACTTTTATACCATCCCCCGACACCACATGACCTAGAAAGGAAACCTCTTTCAACCAAAATTCACACTTCTCTTACTTAGCATACAATTTCTCTTCTCACAATTGTTTTAGCACAACTCTCAAATGACCTACATGTTGCTCCTCACTATGAGAGTAGATCAATATATCATCAATGAAAACCATAACAAACAAATCAAGGTAGGGTCTAAAGACCCTATTCATAAGATCCATGAAGATAGCTAGTGCATTGGTCAACCCAAAAGATATAACCACAAATTCAGAATGCCCATACCTAGTCTAGAAGGCCGTCTTGGGAATGTCACACTCCCTCGCCTTCAATTAGTGATACCCGGACCGAAGATCAATCATAGAGAAACGACTATCCCCTTGAAGTTGGTCAAACAAATAATCAATTCTTGGTTGATGATACTTATTCTTGATGATGACTCTATTAAGTAGTCGGTAGTCAATATACATTCTAAGAGTACCATCCTTCTTCTTCACAAACAACACTGGTGCACCCCAAGGTGATTGGCTAGGCCTAATAAAACCCTTCTCCAACAAATCTTTTAATTTCTCTTTCAACTTCCTTCAACTCTACCGGGGCCATACGGTAAGGAGGAATAGAAATAGGTTGGGTGTCGGGAAGGAGATCTATGCCAAAATCTATTTTCTTTTCGGGAGGAACACCGGGAAGGTCACTAAGGAAGAAACTAGGAATTCATTAACCACCAAAACTGACTCTATGGGAAGGACTTTAGACTGAACATCCCTAACCCTCACAAGATGATAAAGACACCCCTTAGAGATCAACCTTTGGGCTTTAATGCAAGAGATAAACCTACCCTTGACCACCACATCATGACTCTCTCACTCAAGGACAGGTTCATTTGGGAATTATAATTCAACCCTACGGGTTCTACAATCAATAAAGGCATAATATGCATGCAACTAATCCATCCCAAGAATGACATCAAAATCTACCATATCCAACTCAACATTATCACAAGGGCAAAATTTTTATGCAAGATGCAAATGGGATAATTTCTATAGACCTTTCTAATAACAGCGGATACACCAATAAGAGTAGACACTACGTAAGACTCACACAACAATTTGGGTTCAACATGAAACTTTTTGGCGACAAAAAGAGTAACAAAAGAAAGAGTGGCACCTGAGTCTATCAATGCATGCATATCAAAATCAAAGACTTTTAACATACCAATGATGATATCGGGCACCTCATCAACCCCTTGTCTCCCTTGGAGTGCATAGAACCGATTGTGCCTTGGGGAACTACATTGTTGACCTCCTCTCCCCAAAGGATCCACATTTGTACCCCGACCTTGTGGATGAACATCTTTACCCTTGTTGCAATTTCATGGACAATCCTTCACCTTATGCCATACTTCACCATAACCAAAACAAGCATTAGTGTCTTTCAAACATGAGCCACCATGATCTCTACCATATTTAGACACATAACATTGGGCACCACACCACCATCACCTTGGACCCTTTGGTAGTCATTAGCAAACCTCTAATTAGGAGTGTGAAAAGACCCTTGGCCTTGATAAAATTGGCCACCCTTGGGACTTTGGAACTTACCATCAAAATGGGCCCTCTTGGACTTATTACCCCTCCTCTTGCTCAACTTCTCCCTTTCCAATTGTTCATCATAAGTCATCAAGCGGGACAAATCCATGTAACTAATCAACATAGCGGCCCGACACTCCTCATTCATCAAATCGGATACACCTATCACAAACTTATTCATCCTAAATCTCGGGTCGTCAACCAAGTGTGGAGCATATTTAGAGAGTTGGTTGAACTTGAGGCCATACTCCCTCACATTCATAGATCCTTACTTCAAATTCATGAACTCCATCATTTTGGCCTCCCTAAGCTCAAGAGGAAAGAACTGGTTGAGGAAAGCCGTCTTAAACTCCTTCCATAGAATCATATTGTTCTTTCCCTTCTCCTCCTTACATTGAGAATATCATATTTAGGCCACCCCCCTTGAGTTGGTAAGCCACCAACTCCGCCTTCTCTTCCAATCTAACACCCATGATAGTCAACACCTTGTATTCCTCATCAATAAATTCTTGAGGGTCCTCATCTACTTTAGACCCATTGAACTCTGGTGGGTTCATCCTTATAAAGTCCCTCACCTGAGATACCAGAGTAGGAGCATGAGTTGCTTGGGCCTTTTGGTTAGCCATGGCTTGAGCTAGCGAAGTGAGAGCATCTCGAAGCTCCCCATGAACAGGTTGTTCTTTGGGAGTACGGGCTCTTCTTGATCTTATGTTAGGCATGATCTAAAAATGGCAAAAAACATTCGTCAGGAGGAGAAACTTTACCTAACTTCTATAGCACGACATGTATCATGAAGAAGAGGAACATTCCCTAAACGTCTCATAGTCTCATACTCATAGTTGTAGTGCACAACACAACCATGCATAAGACTCTAATCAATGCAGTGTGTTTGATGTCGAGGACCATTAACAACCTGGTGCTCTGATACCAAGTTTCTCATGACCCAAGCCTAGGGTCTAGATGTGACATGGTGAATAAGAAAACCGAAGGGATCCCAAACAAGCCTTTTAGCATATCATTACACATTCTTAGTTGCAAAAGCAATAAAACAACAATAGAGAATAGAAATAAGGGTAAAAGGGACTAAGGAAAGTCTTTCATAGCCTTAAAACATACAAGAGTCAAAACTCATAGCATCATTACATAATTTGTCCAACAATACCTCTACACTTAGAATTGAGCGGGGGCCAAGACTACTTTTCAGGCTCACCCTCATAATCAAAAGCATACGAATAGATAGTAAGAGTCTTTACATAGCATAAGAACAAGAGATATCGTCTCCGAAGTTGAGGACTCACCAAACTTGCTTTGAGAAAATAGTACTAGCCACGGGGAGGATGAGGATGATAGTGAGGAACTTTGGTTCCTATGTGGTAACATCATGTAGGCATAGAGTATGTGCTCACACATTTGAATGTACTAAGTATGTAGGATGCAATGTAATAATAAATAGGCAACATAATCAAAATGCATAATCGTAAGCAAGAGATAGTATATTAGCAACATGTCATGCATGATCAATGCTTGAAGTAAAACATGCTTATATAAAAAACTTAGTACATGTGTAAGAAATGACCATCTTCATAAACCAAGCAAACTTAGTACTTGGAATCCAAGGTAGACCACCCCTTGAAAGTGATTGAGGAATCAACCCCTCAATTGGTTGATGGGCATGACAACCCCCCATCAAAAGTGATTGAGGTATCAACCCCTCAATTGGTTGATGACATACCACCCCCATCAGATGTGATTGAGGTATCAACCCTATTATGACCCAAGCCTAGGGCCTAGATCTGATATGGCACATGGAGAACCCAAAAGGACCCAAGCAAGCCTCTTAACATATCATTACACATCCTTGGTCGCGAAAGCAATAAAATATCACAAAAGATTGTAAATATGGATAGCCGGGGCTAAGGGACATCTTTCATAATATAAAACATCACAGAGTCAAGAGAGTCAAAGCTCATAACATCAATAAATTTCTTGTCCAACAACACCTCTAAACATAGAACTTAACGGGGATCAAGACAAGCAACCAGGCTCACCCTCATAGTCAAAATATACAATAAAGGAAGAGAGTTTACATGACATAAGAGCATAAACATTGTCCCCGGAATGGAGGACTCATCAACTAGCTTGAGAGAAAGATCGTACTAGCCACGTTGAGGAGGATGATCAAGTTGCGCTCTGGTTCCTATATGGTGATATCATGTAGGCATAGAGTGTGCATTAGTACGTTTGAATGTACTAAGTATGTAGGATGCAATGTAATAAGAGATAGGCAACCTAATCAAAATGAATAATCATAGCAAGAGATAGTATATTAGCAACATGGCATGCATCAACAATGCATAGAGTAAAACATGTTTGAAAGATAATCATACTTACATAGCTTGTTTAACCAAGTAAGGTGACATGCTTAGATCATCCAAATACCTTGTACTAGAGGGTGAGAGAAATAGCATGAGTCATAACCCCTTCTAGCAGGTAATGGGTAGTACATGAGATAATAAATGGTACATGAGGGTAGGAGGTAGCTTAGGTCATAACCCCTACATGTGTGCATGAGATAATACATAACCTTACATCGCATACGAGGGTGAGGTGTACCACATAGTTCATAACCCCTTCATGTAGATATGAGTGAGTAGTACATGAGGGTAAGGTGTACAGAATAGTTCATAACCCCTACATGTAGAAATTGACCTTGTACTAGAGGGTAAAACATATAACATAGTTCATAACCCCTTCTAGTAGGCTTCACAATTCACCAGAACATAACCTTAGCATACACTACTAGAAATTTGATCTACTACAACGGTTATGCGACAACAGTTATTCAACTATGAAAATAGCTTATCTATTGCAATGATTGTAACCGTTGCAATATATCTTTTGATTTAGTTTAATAATTCTTAAAATAAATTGTGGCATCACATATACAATGATCCCTGTAGACCTTTTATAGTAATGACCATTAGAACCGTAGCAATAGAGAACCTGTGGCAACCATTATTTTAGAAAAAATATTGTACTTGTAATTTTTATCCTCAAAAATATATTTCCCTCCGCTATAATTTTGCAATGCGCGAAGCTTTCGGAAAATTTTTCAGCAGTTCGCTCCTATTTTCAGAAAACCCTTTTCTTCAACTTAAAAGAATAGAAGCACATGTGAAGTTTTTTTGGCCAAGCTCTCTGGGCAAAGTACTCTTGATCAACGCTCTTTGGATAGGGAAATCTATTCTCAAGCAAAACAACATCAACATTTCTCAGGAAAAGCTTCAGTGGTAAACTTTGACACCAAGGTCTTCTACAATGTGAAGATGCAGTGGTCTTTTGCATATAAGGTACTATTTTTAGGTTCTCTCTATTTGTTGTCCATGAGTTCAGAATCGTCATATACTATTTTGAGAACTCAAAAGTTTCACTGAATGATTCTTGGAAATTCTTAAAGAATAATATATGGGTTTGTCTGAAATCTACTGGTTTATCTGAAATCTATGTTCTTTGTTCTAATTTAGGTCGGTTGTAACATCTCTTTGTGATTTAGAGCTTGTATTTCATGTTCTGTAAAGATTTGATAACTCTCTATGCAAAGTGTTTGGGAGGATTGGTTTTAATTTTACAAGTCAAATTCTGATTTTTAGTTGATTTTGTACTTAGAATTTTGATTTGTTTACTTAATGGGGTACGTCAAAGTGAACTGAAATTCATTGTTTGTCTAATGTATCTGTATTCAGCTTTTTTAGATTTTCTTCGCCTTGTTGCTTTTGGTATGATTTTCTTGTTTTGGGCTGCCAGAAAATGTGATTTCTTAATTCTCTTCTAATCCCAAGTAGAATCTTTCCTCAGTTACTCGATCAAGCAGGTTATTGTTATATGTATTAGTTGTTTTCTTCTATTTCTTCTTCTTATAATCCTGTCTTTAATCACAAGCTCACAAATTATGTATTTTGGTCCTTCAAAGCGTAGTTGCACATTCTGGTATTGCTTAATTAGCATTTTACAATGCCATCATCAGATTTATTTGGTTTGTCTTTTGTTTATCTCCATCTTTTGGGTTTATCGTTTCTATTGGTGCTTACTTGGTCTAATTTTGGTTGACTTCAATTGTGTTTCTTTGTTTAATTGAATTTTTTTCTTTTCTATGCAATTTGCCGTCTTCAGATGGCATATGTGTGTGTCTGTTATTTTTGTCCATTTTCTTAAGGCACATTATATCTGTAACTGTTATTCTATTATGGAATATGCGGGATGTTACTGTTTTTGACTCAAAACTTCATTTCATTAAGAAATTTTAACAATGTATTTTTGAATGATCTGAACTTTGAATCCATTATCCTGAAAAAGTAGGTGACACTTGGTTTAATTAGCAATCGCGCCAGCCGGCTTGAATCTTGAATCTCTCTTTTGTATGGAAACATTGTGAAAAATTCTGATTCCTGGCTTATATTGCTATTTCCTGTTGCATCCTGTGGAAGTATTAGAAGTTCTTAATTTACCTCTGATTTTATCTGGATTGTTGGGGACTCTCTTCTTTTGGCTTGGGAGTATTATTTTTAGTGGAAGTTTTAAATGTAATTGGAGTGTAAAAATAGTTAAAGTTACTGATGTGGTGAGTGATCTAACTAGGTAAAAGCATACCCCTAATTTCTACAAACGGGAATGCAATAACCATTATTTGGCACAAATGTTTTGTATAGAAAAGTGACGGACAGGAGTTGCTTCAGCAAAGGGTTGTGTTATATGTATAACTGGTCTCAGTGGTTCAGGTTTGTTTCACATCACATAAGCTCATACGAGTTATCATATTTTTCACCCCTCTCCCTCACTTTATATTCTTGCAGATACTTTTTTCCATATGATGTACTGTCGTTTCCGTCCATCAATCTCGAATGGAGCCAAAGATTCACTATTGTTTGGTTTTGGGGTATGATGGAATAAAACAAAATGACTCTTTAAACTATCTGCGCTTCTTTCAATTGTGAAGTAGCAGTTAGTCAATGCAACTTTCGACGCTCATCACGGGTCATCCGGAAACAGTCGTGCTATGTTTTTAAGCATAGGGGTCAGGCTGCGTACATCCGACCCCCCTTACCCCGCAATGGGCGGAAGCCTTTTGAGGCACTGGGGTAATTGTACTGTCGTTTCCATAATTTCTTGGATTTGTTTTGTTTTTTTCGACATGCATATGATATTTCAGAACAATGCACAAGTCCAAAATGCTTTAATATTCCATCTGTTACCAACAAACTTCTTGAATGGCCACTGGCTTTAGATTTCTCCTTTGGTTCCTGTTTCTTTTCATTCTATCTTGTTTCTCCTCATTCTGTTTAGCTGGTGATAGAATTACAATAGGAGAGACTCTAAAAGATGGTGAAAACATCTCTTCTAAAGGAGGAGATTTCATTTTGGGGTTCTTTAGTCCTGCAGGTACTAGTAAAAGGTATCTTGGTTAGACATTTATTTGGGTTGCCAACAGGAACAAGCCTATCCATGATAAAAAGGGTACCTTTTCAATTGATAAAATTTGGAATTTGGTAGTTAAAGATGGACATGGGGATTTACTTTGGTTGTCTAATGTTTCTGTTGAAACCAAAAATTCTACGGCTTGTCTGAATGATGATGGCAATCTTGTCATCCTTAACAATGACAGGAATGCTGCGAGGGTAAATTCTGAATTGTGGGAGAGCTTTTCAAACCCCACAGATACCTTTTTGCCTGGAATGGAAGTTTTCATGGAAGCACAAGGCAAAGAGTAAAAAGTTCCCAGTTCTTGGAAAAATGAGAGTGACCCTTCACCTGGAAGGTATTCAAATGGGTTTGATCCTCGTGGGGCACCTCAGTTTGTTATCTGGGATTGATCAAATCGACAATGGAGGAGTGGACATTTTGATGGAGCGGAATTCATTGGTGTTCCAGATGTGAGTAGAACTACTTTTTTCTCTGGTTTCAGAATTCAAAACGAAGGTGATGGTAAATTGTTACTCACTTATATAGTGCCCCAACCACATTTCTTTTGTGAGGTTCCAGCCTACTGTGGCTGGAATTGAGCGGCAACAGATGTGGAACAGAGAAGAGGGGAAACGGAACACTTTACTGTCTAGGCCAGCAGGTGGTTGTGACTTGTATAACTTTTGTGGGAATTTCGCAGAATGTGATAAAAAAGAGGAGATGGTTTCAGATTCGATGAAATCAACTCTGTAATGTGGAGTTTTAAGTCACTATGTTTATAACTGTACTGGTCATCTATGTTCTCTATCTTTTCTTCTTGACTATGTATACTTGCCTTTATGATTATATCACTGCATTCTATGTTTTTCAGCATCCTTTATAGAAATAATACAAATTTCGGCTTTGAATGAAACCTTGTTGGAAAGATCTGTTAGATGGAGTGATGAACTTTAAGTTCTGATTTACTACACTTAGTTTCTCAACTTTTCCAGTCCTTTTAATCACCAACTTTTAAAATTGATTTAAGGTTGAGATGCTGTAAGGTAAAAGTATTAGATTGGCTTGCCAAGGACCTGGGTAAACCAATTGAGATTTCATTGATTATATGTTGATGGAGATATTTTTTAAAGTTGAACCTGGACCTGTATGGTTGAATATTAATTAAAAATAGAGGTAGCTTGGAACTTTCAATAGCTATTTGTCTTCTTGAGAGCTGACGACTTCTGTAGCTTGACTAATAAAACATTCTAAATATGCTCTCTCCAATGTGAATACGATTAGTTTTAATTTCTTTTCTTGTATAAGGTTGCATTAGCTTTATTTCTTGGTGTTGGCCTCTTGTGGTGCACAATGATTTCTTTGTTTATTACATTTCCATCTTTCTAGTAGTAAGAGTATTTTCAATTTTAAATTTTACTTACAAAATGTATGTGATTTGTATGATCATTGTGATTCTAGTTAAGTTTAGGCGCACTCTGCTAGAATTTTTAACTTCTTCAGTCTTATTTTACTCAGGTTTTGGTAGTCATGAGTCAGCAAGAGTCTTTGAAACAAAAAAGCAAAACATAGGACATATGCTAAGCCTGGATCTTTATCATTCTTGGCAAATATAAAACAATGGTTATTGACAACAAATGAAATTGTTCAAGCGATTGAGTCCTAGGAAGGACAATTGCTGAAATTAATTGAAAAACAGCCAGTACCACCACAATCTGAAGTAAATGCACAATCTGTCGAGGAACAATTTTTTGAGCAGCAATCTGTTGAGGATCAAGTACAAATGGATTCCGTAACTCCAACAGATGAAGAGCCTGAAGAACAAGGTAACATATAAGCTTAGAAACTTACTTTATTCATTGATGATTTCTAATTTCTTATATTTTCTTGTAGTTGAAGGCGTTTCCGCTCAAAATAAGAGAGGT
Source organism: Solanum ossicruentum (assembly GCA_025774065.1). Taxonomy (NCBI): domain Eukaryota; kingdom Viridiplantae; phylum Streptophyta; class Magnoliopsida; order Solanales; family Solanaceae; genus Solanum; species Solanum ossicruentum. Next base: position 51,620 of record JAOTQR010016885.1, read on the forward strand.
AGAACGCAAATGCCTAAAGTTCATAGTCGAAAAGAGCGTAAATTGATCCGTATGAATAGGTTAAACCAGCCGGTTGGTCCTATTGATGATGTTGTTTTATTGAGTTGAGTAGCTTCCTAGGCACATTGGCAAGAAATGCGACACTTTGTCCATTTGATATATTTGATTGGAGAAACATGAAAAGCAAAAGGATTTGTGGGATTATATGAAGGTTTGGACTTTCAAATATTTACTTATTTGGTAAGGTATCTTACTTCTATTGGCTAACTGGGTGACGCCAAATTGTAGGAGAAATATATTATTCCTGAAGCTGCAAAAAAATGGACCTTGGTAACAATTCGAGAAGCTTGGAGAAGCCATAGAAGTGAGTTGAAGAGGACTTATTATAAAGTTCGAATGGCAAAAAAGCCAGGTCATATTCCAGAATGTCAGTTTAGAGAGCTTCTCAAATATCGGAAGTCTGAGAAATTCAAGGTAAAATACATTTCAAAATCTCAATTTTTTAGCTTATCCTTTTCCTGACCTCTTTCGTGATATAATTGCTGCTGCAACTTTTCTTTTTCTTTTACTGAAAATGGCAAGGAATACTATCCTTACACAACGAAGAGAAGAATTCCAGCTGAATGACTGGTAGTTGGACAGAATTAGTGTGGACTCGGTGAAAGCTCACTATTAATGATTGTGACTGCACCTTCTTGTTTTATTCTTAAAGTTGAAAGGATGATGCAAATAAACATGCTATGTACTCTATTTCTACCATCAGAGGTGATTTTTGATTGAGTTTGAATACCTGACCAGATGTATTAATTGGCTATGTGTTGTCCGATATTATGATGCTCTTTGGCTTCTCTGTTTCTCTTTAAGAAAAAAAAAAGGCGAACCTGAACTGAAGGCACCAGGCAATGCCAAAAAGAGCAGCCTCCATTTTAGCTCTGTTATTAAAACCTTCATCCAATGGAGTGGCATATGCAAAGAATATAAACGTTTTCAGACTAAAATCTGGTTGTTATTGTTTGAGTTATAGGAGGCTACTTTTCAAGTTAGATTTTGAAATACAACCAGATTGTGCTGCTTTGCTTCAATCTTGTACAGTACTTTCTTCTTCTGTTTTATGGACAATTCTTGTAAAGTACTGCATTTACTGATGTAAGTTTTTGTTGATAGAAATGACAAGTATTTGTGATTTCCTACTGTAAGTTCTTGTTGATAGAATGATGAGTGTTTGGAATCTCTTGATGTTAGGCATCTAGTAGCAGTAAACAAATAGAGCCTCAAATGTTACTACAAATTGATTTTAGCTTATGCCGATTTTTGAATGCCATTACAACTTCATCTAATACATTATGTAGTATTCATATGCCTTAAGTTAACATTATTGATTCATTTATTTGCAGAAAATGTCCGAAAGAAATACTAGGAATCGGAAAAAGCTGAAGAATCCACACACTGCAAGCAAAAAGAGTTTTGCTTTAATTGGTAATAGATTGGTGTGTTCTCTTATTTATTATCTAGTCTTAATCTATCATTTAAAGCAATTTTTGATATCTGTTTCCATGTGGTAGGAAAAAGAGAAGGAAACTATATCATCTAAGGAGCTCTTTATAGTCACAAGAACAAGAAAACATGGGCGTCTGTACAAGGCATCGAATGAGGACACAACTGCAAAAATTGTACGAATAGTACTATATCTTAAAATTTGTTTTATTAAGATCAATCATTTATTTAAAATTTATACAAGACTAAGATGGTTGGTTATGTTCTGTTGGGCTGAAATGGGGAGGAACTTCAAACACAAATGAGCGCAAATGGTCAGTCTCTTGATGCATTTGCAGCTGTCATGGGCCCTGAACATCCAAGACGTCTAAGATTATATGGAGCAGGGGTTACAAAGACCACTTTGAAAGAAAAAATTGTTGGGGCCCACGCAACGGAGTGAGCAATTATTTTAGGAGGAATAAATAAATAAGAATGGATACCAGAAAATTTAACGTGGTTCACCCAAAAAAAAAAAAATTTTTTTT
>JAOTQR010016886.1:2443-17462 GCA_025774065.1 Solanum ossicruentum
TATGATAGTGTTCTCTTCTTCCACATGTAATATCTTCTATATAAGCATGATTTACTACAAGCATCTTCCATGCATGCCATATTGTTATATGTTGGTCATTGGCTATGCTTATACATTTCGATTTATGTTACCTATCTCTTGTTGCATTTTATCCTACATACTTAGCACATTCAAATGTACTAATGTGTACTCTATGCCTACATCATGTCACCATGTAGGAACTGGAGCCCCACTTGATCATGCTCCTCCACGCAGCTAGTACGACTTCTCTCAAGCTTTTTGCCGAGTCCTCCATTTCGAGGACGATGTTTATGATCTCATACTATATTTCAAGACTATCTTCTATTATGTATATGTTGACTGTGAGGATGAGCCCAGTAGCTTGTCTTGGCTCTCGCTCTTATCTATGTAGTAGAGGTGTTGTTGGACATGTCATGTATAATGTTATGAGCTTTGACTCTCTCTAAAGTCTTGATGTTTATGAGATGGAAGTTGTCCCATAGCCTCATTGTCCCTATTTTACTATTTTGTTGTTGTATTGTATTGATTCTACGACCAAGGATATGTAATGATATGTTAAGAGGCTTGCTTGGGGTCTTTTCGAGTTCCCCACCCGCCATATCAGGTCTAGGCCCTAAGCTTAGGTCGTGGAAAAATTAACCTGTCTTATTTCAGATTTTGGAATTATTTTGACATTGTCTAGTATGTCTAGTTTGGATAACATTTGGTTAGGGGCTCCAGTATAAATGATCCATACTTTATTCACATATTTAGAAACACGACAGATAGAACATTACCTGTAGCAACTACTTTAGTTGAGTGGTCTCCACTTTCACTTTTTTGGCTAGCAACTATAGAATCTGATGATACTGCTCTTGTGTAAAAAGAGATATAGGTGTCACATTTGAGGTAGTGCTTATGTTGTGAGATGTACCTGTGTCAACTTGATTTGCGAAAGAACTTGAGGTTGCACCCTTATTCGTTGAGTTCCAACTAGGTGGGTAGCCTTTGACTTTGAAGCGCTGCTCCTTAGTGTGTCCTCTATAACCATACACTTTATAAATAATAAGAGGTTTCTGAGTCTTTGAGGCCTATTCTGACCTTCATGTTGTCCTCTATTAGGATTACCATTACCTTCTGGTTGATGCCCAAAACTATTGTTGCTTTGATTAGAACCACCACCTACTTTTAGAATGAACAAGGTAGCACTTTCCACAAGCTTTGATAATCGACTATTATGATCCGTTTGAGCTGAATTTCTTTGGCTCTCATGATCCAACATAAGTGAGAAAGCTTATTAAGCTAGGGAGGGGTGTTCGCATTAGAACTTGGCTCTTGCTATTGAAAATGATTCATTTAATCCCATTAAAATCTCCAGTAATTTCTGATGCTGACAATGCTCTTTAAACTTTTTAGACTCAACACAAGAGCAACCTGGACAGGGCATGATTGTATCAAGTTCATTCCACAATACCTTAAGAGTAGTATAATAGTCTATGACTTTCATGGTTCCCTGCATAAGGGTGTGAATCTCCTTGTGAAGTTGGAATAAGTGTGCACTATTGATTTTATCAAACCTATCTTTCAAATCACGCCAAAGTTCATGAGCATCACCACCATACACTACACTACTAAGCAAACCAGGTCGAACAACATTCATTATCCAAGTCAATACAACATCATTGCATTTCTCCAAAATATCGAACAACTCAGATGCAATGCCAGATTTCAGAAACTTTCCATCAACAAAAACTAGTTTACTCTTTCTTAGAGGACCTATACGTATAGATCTACTCTAGATTTCATAGTTCTTAGAGATAGTAAGCTAAAGAAGATTAGGCAACTACCTGGAGTATCATTTGAATAAAAATATAAGGGATGATTATGATTATCACCAGAGCTACATGAGCCATTGTTCGTGTAGTACTTGAGTCATGATTGTCACCTTCAAGTGGCCTAGAGTCAATTCCAGTTGTGTCTTTCATTTTCTCAGTTTGGAATTTCAATATTTAATCTGAATTCTCACTCTCGATTCTGTTATCTCAATAATTGGACCTAAGCACTCGAATACTCAACTACACCAGATCTATCTAGCATGAGAAAGGAACCAAGATCTAATACCATGATGACTTTATTAATGGAGATTGTAGATTTAGAAGAAGAAGAAGAAGAGAATAACTAGGAGGAAGAAGAAGAATGCATTAGAGCTAAGAGGAACTGCTACATTGCGTTTATTAAAAGGATCACTTGTTGTACATTGTCTATTTAAAGATTTTAGTTAATCGAATTCTCAATGTGTAACTAACTAAGAACTAATTCCTCTAACTACCTATAACAAACTTCTAACCATGGTAGCTTGTTAACTATGTAGTATAATTAACAGGGCAAAAATATCATACTAAGCTTTCAGTGATACTACAAGCACAAATATAACCGACGACAAGGTCAGAGTCGCACATATACCCTATGACCAATGGAAGGTTCATCACATTGATATAAAGAAGATGGAATGACACAGATAGAAGTCCTATCAATAAGATACCTCACCAAAGTAGGTGGATGGTGGCCATAAACTATCTCAAAAGGCATCATCTTAGAGTTGTATTAGCATGGAGTATTATACAAAAATTCAGCCCATGACAATAATGTAAACTAAATAGCGTGCATTTCAGCCTCAAAACAATAGAGACACATTTGTAAACATTTGTTTTGCACCTTAATCTATCCATCATATTGGGGATGATAGGCCCACCTCATGAAAAGTTGTGTATCCTAGAGTTTATGAAGTTCATTCTAAAATTCTGAGGGAAACAATAGGTCCTGATAACACATAATAGTAATAGGAGAACCATGAAGTCAAATAAACTACATAACAAAGACGTCAACAATCTTTTGGCTAGAAAAATTGGGAGGCAAGACAACAAGGTGACTGTCTTTGCATAATCGGTCCACAATCACCCAAATAGCTGAATGTCTTTGCATAATCGGACCACAATTGCCCCATGTGAGGGTGTGGAAGACCTAATAAAATCCATACAAATATCCTAAAAAATGGCATTCCAAATTTGAATTCTTCATTTATTAACAAATGTGGCATTCCAAAACAATTTTTTTCACATGTGCACGCAGACAAGCCCAATGAAAATTAGATGTAATAAGAATAACTACCACCCTTAGAAGAGTGAAATTCTTCTAATAATAATGTGCAAAGTTTTGCATCAACAGGGTCCAATATCCAATTGCAAAACAAAAGAAGTCCCCCTTTAAAGGAAACATGGGGCAAGGACTCCACATTATGTTGCAACTAGGATTGGAGATCCTATAGAGTTGCATCAATATTGTTCAAGTTGCATAACTAGTTAATTAATGCGAGTTCAGTAACAGTGAAAGCCGATGAATGTAAGGAATGAATTCAGGACAAGGCATCCGTTGCAATAGTGAAAACCATCTTTCTTGAGATGAGGGACTTTCAGAAGCAACCTCTCCACTACACAAAGTTTGGGTAAAGTCTGGATATACCCCACCCTCCCCTGACCCCTTTATCAGACTATATGTGTATGTTGTTGTATTGTGATTATATGTTTTTATCTTCTCTTGTCGTAGGAATTCTCTTATGAAGTAAACTTTGGGATTGAGGAGTAGATGAATTCAATCTATAACTTATTTTTTTAGCTCAATACAATTTGCTTCAGAGATGATTGATCCTTTATGTTTCCTAGTTTTCTTTCATTGAGTTACTAAATATTGGCTAGATCAAGCATTCTCATTGTTATTTAGCAAGAAATATTAGTTGTTTTGAGAGAAACAAAATTAGCACTAGATAAGGATATGTATGGGGTGGATTAATGAGATTGCTGACTAAAGATACCTAGTAACATAAAAGTTAGTGCCTGACAAACCATGAAAATTAATATATATTTAAATGTTTGAGTGCAATATCTGATTGAAGTTGAAATTGAGAAAAAGTATTTGGAAGTTGGAATTATGTCTGGAGAGGAACTTCAAGATGAATGTAGATTTCAAATTAGCAAGAGAGATAAGAAATATAAAAATAAAGAGGATGAGTTACAAAAAGAATACTTTAGTAACTTTGGGGCTTCAAGAAACAGTTTTATAACTTTTTTCATTTCATGAATTTACCTTCATCAGTTCTCTACTTGTTTCAGGACAAATGACATTTTATTAGCATTAAGGGCTTGTTCATCAAAATTTCTTGTATGTGCAATATTTAGTTAGCTATTCCAGTTGTTTCATTCTGTGACATTGAATGTATTGCTGAATCATCAAACGAGAAACAAAATCGCCATGGTGAGGAAATCAGTTAAAATTTTGACATGTGAAAGGTGAGAAAATTGTTCAATATATAATATAAGGACTTCTTACTCAACTAATGCTCAAATTGTTGTTCAAGTTATTGCTAAAATAATCATCTTCTAACTCAAGTCAATGGATGGAAAAAGTACTAAATACTTCAATTAACTGAATATCTCTTATAAATTTGGGGTCTTGCGCCTAAGGCTTTTGGGTTTTGGACCTAAGTCTTTGTATGCGTAAAAACACCTATACATAATTATTTTTAAATCCCATATCATATAATACATTCCCTAAAACCCTCTCTAACACTTAGAAAAATATTTCACCCAAAATTCAAGTGCCCCAATCTCATTCCGTATCTAAGGATTCATTCAAGTTTCAAGTTCTCATTCAAATCTTCATCAAGGAAATCAACAAAGTTGAGGTATGTGGGTTTCAACCATTGGTTCCTATCACCCATAGTGCCCAACCTTCCTTTTTACATAAGATATATTTTTTTATGTTGATTTATTTGTGGTTCTTACTCATTATGAATTTGACTATGAACTATGTTATAGTTTCATAAAAGTGTGACAGTTTAAGCATGTTTTGAGCTATGAATCCATGATCTATTTCGAGATTTGATAAAAGGTTTCAATGTATATTGAATGAGGGTATTACCAAGTGTAGGTGGGTTCATTTAACTGAAGTTTTATTGTATGATTTTACTCTTGAATTGCATGGTTTTATACTTGCATTACACACCCACCAAATGTTTGATAAGATGTCTGGTTAAGGTATCTTGAGTTGTTAAAAGCCTAATGCATGGTATGTGAGTTAAGTGACTTTATGATGATTAAAGGAATGTATATACGAGTTGTTATCATGGAAAGTATCTATAGTGTGGCAAGTTGATCATACCAAAGATGATGGATATGTACCTCATCCACCTTGGCGGGTGGTGGCAATCCTGTACTTCCATATATAAGGGGTATGTACCTCATCCACCTTCCAAATGAGTCGCAATCCCACAGTACCATAGATGATGGGTATGTACCTCATCAACCTTGTCGGGTAGTAGCAATCACGTACTAGTAAAGATAAGGGGTATATACCTTATCCACCTTCCAAATGGGTGGCATGCCTTGGATTCCATATACTAAGTTGCTTGGTCTATGATGATGGTCTCTTTCGACACATGTATTATGTTCTATATATGTATGTTTACTTCAAGCATTGATCATGCATTCCATGTTGCTATTATACTATCTCTTACTTATATTTATGCATTTTGATTATGTTGTCTATCTCTTGTTACATTGATCCTACATACTAAGTACATTCAAGTGTACTAATGCATACTCTATGCTCACATGATATTACCATGTACAAACCGTAGTTCCACTTAATCATCTTCCCCCTCCACATGGCTAGTACTATCTTTGAAGCAAGTTTGGTGAGTCCTCAACTCCGAGGAAGATATCTTTTTATCTTATGTTATGCAAAAACTCTCTTTCTTTGTATGTTTTTGACTATGAGGGTGAGCCGGGAAAATTGTCTTAGCCCTCGCTCAATTCTATGTTTAGAGGTGTTGCTGGACAAGTGATGTACTTGTGCTTTGAGCTTGACCCTCTTGACTCTTGTATGTTTTTAAGCTATGAAAATCTCCCTTAGCCCCGCTACCTTTATTTTATGTCCTCTTGTTGTTGTTTAATTGCTTCTGCAAACGGATGTTTAACAATATGCTAAGAGGCTTGTTTCGGGTCCCTCCGGGTTCCCATTCGTCGTGTCACATCTAGGACCTGGGTCCGGGTCATGAAAAGGATGGTATCAGAGTACTAGGTTGTTAATGATTCTCAATATCCACACATCATGTCAATTAGAGTCTTATTCATGGTTGTTAAGTGTGCCAAGACTATGAGTAAGAGGCTATGAGGTATATTAGGATATGTTTAACTTCTTCATGATCTATGTCATTCGGTAGAGCTAGGTCCTTTAAGGATTAATACTAATTCCTAACCATACAATTCAGAATCTATCTCAGGCAACTCAGGATGGTGACATATCAAATGTGAAGGTTCGTAATGCTCTATGGGTGTTGTCCAAGGTCGTGACCACCCAACCCAACCGATCGGTGGGCACCCTTGAGTCTTCAAATGGTAATAGTAGAGCGACAAAGGCCTAGAGAGACTGAATTGGAAGTAGGCATCCATATGCCAAGCCCGGGGGCAATCATGGGGTGACTCGTCCTAGATGCCTAAAGTGTGGGAAAAGCTATTGTGGCCCATGTTTGAGGAAATCTAATTCTTGCTTTGGTTGTGACAAATTTGGGCACAAAGTTAGGGTTTTTCCTCATGCTCAACCCAAAGGTAGGGGTGATAGTCCTCAAGGTCAAGGTACTAATATGGGCCAAGGAGGAAGGGAAGGTCATCAAGGTGGTGCCTCATGGAATAATAAATTATATGCTCTTCAAAGGAGGCAAGGAGGGAATGAGATGTTGCTACCAGTATGTTGAGATTTCCTTTGACTTTGATGTGTATGCACTAATGGGTCCGAGTGCCACTATTTCTTTCATCATTCCCTTTTATTGTTAGTGGGTTTCATATGTTCCTCGAGTTGTTGTCTGAATGTTTGGTGTCTACCTCATTATTGAGTTTATTTTTTCTAGGAAGGTCTATAGGAATTATTCCGTGGTCATATTGTATAGATCTTATCTTATGACTATGTTGAATTAGATATGGTGGATTTTGATGTCATACTTAGGGTGAATTAGTTGTATGCATATTATGTCTCGTTTATTTCTAGGACCTATAGAGTTAGATTCCAATTACCTATCTAGCCCGTTCGTGAGTGGGAGAGTCATGATGTGGTGGTCTAGGGTAGATTCATTTCCATTATTTAATCCCATACGTTGATTTCTAAGGGGAGTCTATATCATCTCGTGAGGGTTAGGGACATTGAGTCCAAAGTCTTTCCTTCAGAGTCAGTTATGGTGGTTAATGAGTTCCTTGATGTCTTTCCTAGTGAGCTATCTTGTGTCATTGCGTAGAAGGAGGATGGTTTCCTTGGAATGTGTATTGATTACTGGCAACTTATTAAGGTCACCATAAATAGTAAGTATCCTCTACCAAGGATTGATGATCTAGTTGACCAACTTCAAGGGGCTAGCCACTTCTATAAGATTGATCTTCGGTCAGGATATCATAAAATGAAAGTCAAGGTATTGTGAAATTCGCAAGACGACCTTCTGGACTAAGTATGAGCATTATGAGTTTGTAGTTATGTCCTTCAGTTTGACCAAGGCACCAGTTATGTTCACGGATCTTGTAAAAAGGGTCTTTAAACCCTACCTTGATTTGTTTGTGGTGGTTTTCGTTGATGATATTTCAATCTATTCCCATAGTGAGGAAGAGCATGTTAGTCATTTGAGGGTGGTGCTACAAGAACCCTGGGATATTAGGAGCTTCTAGTCTTAGCAGGTTATTACTGGAGGTTTGTGAATGGATTCTCTCCTATTGCTTCTCCTATGAAAAGATTGACCCAAAAGAAAGCTAAGTTTGTGTGGATCGATGAGTGTGAAAGGAGCTTCTAAACCTTGAAAGATAAGCTTGTGGCCGCTCCAATATTGTCACTATCGGAAAGGGCTAGAAGGGTTTGTGGTGTATTATGATGCTTTTAGAGTTGGTTTGGGTTGTTTTCTAATGCAAAATGGTAAGGTCATAGCCTATGCTTCTAGCTAACACAAAGTGAATGAAAGGAACTATCCTACACATGATCTTGAGCTATCCGTCGTGGTAGTTGCATTAAAGATATGTCATTACTATTTATTTGGGATGCATGTTGATGTGTTCACCGATCATAAGAGCCTCCAGTATGTCTTCACCCAAAAATATCTTAACTTGAGGCAAGAAGGTGGTTAGAAATTCTTAAGGATTATGATATGAGTGTGAATTATATTCCCGGTAAGGCTAATGTGGTGGCGGATGCTTTGAATCGGGTGTCTATGGATAGCTAGCTCATATTGATGATGGTGGCATAGAGGTAGCTAAGGTGGTCCATCAGTTGGCTAGAATGGGAGTTAGGTTGGATATAATTGATAATGGGGGTGTGGTTGTTGTTGATGATTCTAAATCTTCATTGGTTGAGGAGGTGAAATCTAAGAAAGATCATGACCTCGCTTTATTGGAATTGAAGACATTGGAAAAAGATAGTAAGGTGGAAGTTTTCTCCCAAAGGGGAGATGGTGCCCTTAGGTACCAAGGTAGGTTGTGTGTGCCTTGTGTTGATAGGTTGAAAGAAAAGATTCTTGATGAGGCTCATGGTTCTTCTTATTTTATTCACCCCGAGTCTACTAAGATGTATAGGGATTTGAGAGAGGTGTATTTGTGGGGAGGCATGAAGAGGGATATTGCTAAATTTGTTTCTTGTTGCCATAGTTTCTAATAAGTGAAAGCAGAACATCAAAGGACGGCTGGCGTAACCCAAGACATAGAGATTCCTACTTGGATATGGTGAGATATTAATAAAGATTTTGTTGTTGGGTTGCCCATGACTAGAAAAGGTTTTGATTCCCTACGGGTTTTGGTTGATAGGATGACAAAATCCACTCACTTTCTACCGGTTAAGACTACATATAGGGCTGAAAATTATGTTAGGTTCTACATTAATGACTTGGTGAGGTTGCATAAGGTACCTTTGTCCATCATATTGGATTGTTGTGCAAAATTGAATTTACACTTTTGGAGGTCCTTCCAAAGAGTTCTTGGAACCAAGATAAAGCTTAGTATGACCTTTCACCTTCAAACGTATGGCTATGCCGAAAGAACTATCCAAACTCTTGAGGAAATGCTTAGGGCTTATGTATTGGAACTTAAGGGTAGTTGGTATGATCATATTCCATTGATTAAGTTTGCATAAAACAATAGTTATCATTCTAGCATCGGTATGACTCCTTTTGAGGCCCTCTATGGTGGACGTTATAGATCACCGATCGGGTGGTTTGAGGTTGGAGAAGTGGCTTTGGTAGGACCCGATCTAGTTGTGGATTCTCTTGAGAAGGTTAGGATAATTATAAAAAGGCTTAAAACATTCCAAGTTTCCAAAAGTCTTATGCTGATTTGAGGAGAAGGGATCTTAAATTCAAGCCTGATGATTGGGTGTATTTGAAAGTGTCACCCATGAAGGGTGTGGTATGTTTTGGTAAGAAGGTAAAGTTAAGCCCTAGATATGTGGGTCCTTAGAGGATGATGAGAAGGATTGGTAAGGTGGCCTACAAGTTGGAATTTCCTAGAGAAATGGAATTGCTTCATCTGACCTTTCATGTGTCTATATTGAGTAAGTGTGTGGGTGGTCCTAATGCTATTGTGCTCTAGATGTTGTGGGGGTAGTTAAAGACAAATTGACATATGAATAATTTCCAGTAGATATCTATGATAGGCAAGAGAAGAGGTTGAGGAACAAGGAAGTTGCTTTCGTTAAGGTCCTTTGGAGGAACCAACAACTTGAAGGTGCTACTTGGGAGGTCGGAGCGGTTATACAAAAATGACAACCTTATCTTTTCCACTCTAGTAAAGCCTAAGGTATTTCTCTAAATCCATTATATGATCTCAAGTCTTAAGTTCACCCCTTATTTAATTACATACTTTCATGTTTAAATTGACAAGTTAATGATGATTTTACATTTATGTTGAGATTTTTGAAATGATGTTAAGTACATTGTTGCATCCTTATGTGGGATAAAATTGTCATGTTTTGATCTCTCATATTCATTTCTTTGACATTCGGGATGAATGTTCCCAAGGGGGAGATATTGAAACGACCTCAAAAAGTGCCCGAAAATGTGCCTCGAAAGTGCCAGAATCATAATTTCCATAAATCTCTATCCATGTATGATATTGAAAATACAAATTCATATTCTTGTTTAAATGGTCAAATTGAGTGGAAAATGGGTCTAACCCCGTTTTAAGAGCAACAGTACAAAATTTTGAAAATCGTAAAAATGCAATTTCCAGAGATGAACCGTGCCCCTGGCGCGATGCGTTAAGGGGGTGCTATAGTGTATTTTGTGCACTATTTTTCTTGTCCAGTCCAAGGCCTTTGGGTCTTGGGCCTAATTGTTCCCAAACATGAAAACATCTATATTTAGACATATATCACCCTCATATCATTCAAAACATTCCACAATACTCACTCAAACACTTAGCCAAATATTAGAGTCCTAAATTCAAGTCCCAAAACTCATCTGAATCTAAAGATTCTCATTCAAGCTTCAAGTTTCCATCTCCAATCTTCATCAAGTTATTTTCCAAAGCTAAAGTATGTGTGTTTCTTTCATGGGTTCCTTTCACCCATGATACCCAAGCTCTTTTTTGCGTAAAATTATAGGATTTAAAGTTGATTGACTCATGGGTCTTATCTATTATGAATTTCACTACATAGTATATTGGTGTTTCATGAAATTATGGTTGTTTTATCATATTTTGAGTTATGAATCTAAGATCCATTGTCATATTTGATGAAGGGCTTTGATATGTATGGCTTGAGGGTGTTAGCAAGTATCTATTGATGATTTTACATTGAATTTCTATCATGATTTCACTCTGGAATTACATGGTTTTACACTAGCACTACATACTCTCCAAGTGTTTGATAAAATATCCGAATTATGATTTCTTGAGGAATTGAAGGTCCAATGCATGTTTTATGAGTTGAATGACTATATGATGATGAAGGAATATATGTAAATGATATTATCTCTATAGTGTTGAGAATTGACCAAACCTCACTCGAAGGTTGTAGGCTCGAGTAACCTTGTTGAGTAGTTTGTATCTCGATCGCCTCACTCGAGAGGTGGTAGGTCCATGCAACCATGTTGAGGGGCTTGTACCTTGATAACCACAATGGGGGGTTTGTACTCCATCAACCATGTTGGGGGTTTGTACCTCATAAACCATGTTGGAGGGTTTGTACCTTATCCACCTTATTGGGTTATTGTAATTCCATACTACCATACATGAGGGGTATGTACCTCATTCAAATTGTCGGGTAGTGGCAATGTCGTACTACCAAAGATGAGGGGTTTAACCTCATCCACCTTCTAAGAAGGTGCCATGCCTTGGATTCCAAGTACTAAGTTGCTTGGTCTATGATGATGGTCTCTTCCTACATATGTATTAGGTTTTATAAATGCATGTTTTACTTCAAGCATTGATCATGCATGTCATGTTGCTAATATATTATCTCTTGCTTAGGTTTATGCATTTTGATTATGTTGCCTATCTCTTGTTGCATTGCATCCTACATACCTAGTACATTCAAATGTACTACCACATACTTTATGCCTACGTGATGTTACCATGTAGGAACCGGAGCTCCACTTTATCATCTTCCCCCTCCACGTGGCTAGTACTATCTTTGAAGCGAGTTTTGTGAGTCCTCAACTCCGAGGATGATATCTTTTAATCTTATGTTATGCAAATACTCTCTTTCTTTTATTGTATGCTTTTGACTATGAGGGTGAGTCAGAAATTTTTCTTGGCCCCCACTCAATTCTAGGTTTAGAGGTGTTGTTGGACAAGTGTGTAATGACTCTTGTATATCTTTAAGCTATGAAAGACTCCTTTAGCCCCTCTCACCCTTAGTTTATGTCCTCTTGTTGTTGTTTAGTTGCTTCCACGACCAAGGATGTGTAACGATATGCTAAGAGGCTTGTTTGAGATCCCTCTAGATTCCCCATTCGCTGTGTCACGTCTAGGACCTAGGTCCGGGTAGTGAAAAATTGGCCCTCGTGAGTCCATCTTCTGTAGTTTTTCTCAGTTTTTTCTGTGCATCTACTTCAGATTATCTAGCTGGAATTAATGGGTGTTACAACATGAGGAGTTGTACACTTAGTACAATCTTATCGTACGCTGGCTACATACTTTATGAGTTCAATTTATTATTACTTTTACCCGTATCGATGTTCAATACTACTCCCAAAATATTATTATATGCCCATAACTTAAGAGTGTAGTTACTAAAAATACTTCTGTAATCTTTTGAGACTAAGCCCAACTTTAGCTTTTCTCAACTTGTCACTTTTCGTCACTAAGATATATTCTCAACTTAGTGAATGCATAAAATATAAGTTTACTTCTCAACTCAATTGCATATGAATATTTAAAGGTAGTTGTTAACATGCTCAAAATATAATGTAAGGACTTCATGAGAAACTCCTACTAAAATTCTTGTTCAAATTAATGCTGAAATAATTATCTTCTAACTCAAGGCAATGCATGGAATAATTACAAAATACATTAATTAGTTGAATAACTCTTCAAAAGTTTACATACTATGCTTTCATTAGAAATAATTATTCTTTTTCAAAAATCCACATAATGCACTTGGAAATACTCACGTTTCCCCAAAACTCTTCTTTCTAGCTTCAAAATACTTTTACTTTACTGAAAATAATGAACAAACTACAGTAATGTAAATCCTTCATTTCAACTCAATTAGGGTTTATGCGAGAGGTAAGCATGAGTAATACTCAAGAACTAAATTAACATAGGAAATCATACCTTCAATGATAGAGATTTGAATTGAATAATAAAAAATAATAGGAACTTGAATTCAGGAATGATTGGATAATTCGCAATTAAACTCTTACTGACTAAAATTAGATGTAGGGCATGAGGACGAACTTAGTCCAACACTCTGAATAGCCTTACATACATGGAAGAACTATATTCTTGAAGAGCTAAGAAGAAGATGCTTGAGTGACCTAGCTTTTCTCTACTTGAAACTACGTTTTAAGTCTTGAGAATATATTTTTAGCATAAAAAGATCAATTGATAGGGACTTAATTTTATGTAAAACCATCAAGTTTAGGCTTAGAAAAGGTGAAAATTACTTAAACTAACCCTTCTTAAAATGTTGTTAAGGTAATCTACGATCTGCAGAAGCTTCTATAGATCGTAGAAAACATCCGTAGAATCTTGGGTGGAATTTTTGGGTCCTGGAACTCATTTTACTAGCCTACACTATGGATGGCAATAGGGAGGGTGCGAGGTGGGTTGATCTCAACCAGCAAATATTTTGAACCTCCCCGCCCCACCCCGTATGATGATTTTTTTCATTTTCAACCCGTCCCGTCCCATATAGACCCGCCATGCATAAAGCCACCTCACTTAAATTTTAAAGTTCTTTCATTTTTTATTGAATTTAGTTTTTTTATCTAATTAACATCTCAACAACTAATTAACTATTTTTAGTTGACATTTTCACAATTATTTCTTAATCATTAATTAAAAGTTTCTAACTAACTACTTAAACAACTAACAATTTAGCGGACATGTATAGTTTAAATATTAGAAAAATATCAAATTAAAGTCAATGTTTATGTAACACCCAAAAATATTATCAAAATACCCCTAGAACGGAGACATGCGCGTAACATTTTTCCAAAGCTCGGATGGAAAATTCGAGATCGAATTTGCGATCCGTGCATAAAATCTACTCAGAAAATGGTCTCAACCCGATTAAAGAGCAACTAGGTCAAAAAATAATTTTCGCAAAATTGACCAGAAACAGTGAGGGTACTGACAGCTTTACGATGCGGACTCATTATCACGACCTAGATTGAATTCAAAATTTAGCAGGTGCGTGATAGGTCCACGTAGTAGGCCTATTCCATATAAGTTTAAATTTTAAATCTTTTGAGGGGGATTCTGGACTTTTTCCAACCCCTCCTAAACTTGAAACACGACCCATTTAGGTCATTTTGATGAGTAAATAGGGTCAAAAACCTCATTCTAAGTCCTTCTTCACAATGTTTAAAAGTTAAGGCTTGAGAGAGAAGAAAGAAGAACGTGAGATTGGAGAATTCTTGACTGGTAATTTGAAGAGCTTTGTTCTAGGTATGTAAGGCTAAATGAAAATATGAGATAGTTCCCTCATGTACCCCATAGATGGTCTTAAATTAGAGTTGAAGTTTCTTAAGCTTACATGCATAATTCTTGATTATCTTCTTGACAAATCATATTTACTACATGTATTTTCATATGTTGATGATCATCATAAATTTATTTTCTTGAATTGAATACTTTCCATGAGATATTGTATAAACCCTATGTGTTAACTTTTGAAAGTATGCATGAATGAATCTAGGGGTGGAGTCTAGAGCCTTGATCTGAGTATGATGATGGGAATCCTGATTTGAGTACGAGGTTGAGTTATTTGAGCTTGATGATCCTATGAGTCTTCATAATTGAGTTCTTGATGTTATGTCTAAATGACTTCTTCTAATTGATGATATGAGTCCTTGAGTTCTTGAATGATAATTGAGTTCATTCAGATGAGTTAAAGTCTCTGAAATAATAGAGGACCATTGAGTTTGAGTTAATGAGATGATGACAGTCTCCATGAGACTAATTGAGATGATAAGAGTCTCCATGAGACTAATTGAGATGATGAGAGTCTCCATGAGACTAATTGAAAAGATGAGTGTCTCCAGGGGACTAATAGAGGTGATGAGTTTCTCCATGAGACTAATTGAAATTGTTAAACCCCGAAATTTCCTTATATTAATTATTTATTGGGATTAATTATTGGGATTGAAGTATGTCTTAAATTTAATCCGTTTGAGGTGCGGGAGTAGGGAATTAGGTGAATTTGGCGGATAAAATTTATTTTGAAGTCGTAAGTCCTCAATTGGAATTAAAATATAAAAGTTTGGGACTCAATTGGT
>JAOTQR010016906.1:0-17459 GCA_025774065.1 Solanum ossicruentum
AACTTCGTAACTGCAAAACCGAACGTTTCTTTAGCAATCTAACACTTCCACGCTACTTGGGGGACCCCATATACCGACCTTGAAACGTCAAATAATTGAGAAACCAAAAGAAAATAATTTGTTGCTACAGCAACCACCAACCCGAGAGCTCAGCTATGGGAGAGAAAATATTGCGTAAAATTTTCTAAGTGCTCAGCTATGGAGGAGAAAATATTGCCTAAAATTTTCTAAGTGTGGGAAGATATGTTCTTGTAAAAGACATACTCTTATATATAGACCCCAAGATTTTTCCTCAACCAATCATATTTAAACACATACATGATCCCACAAACTATTTTAAATCTTTAAGGAACACATTTGAACAAAAATACACATTTGGTCCCAAACTTTTTCAAATTTGGACCAATTAAGGATTTACGACTCCTAACCCCAAGAATAATTTATGTACATAAAAGAAAATCCACTTGGTCTCAACCTTTAAAAGAAACACTTAAATCCTGAATTGTTGAAATTTCCAATATTTGTCCAAATTTCACAATTATTCCAAAATTTCAAAATACGGGTCCTAACAGTTTCACATGCAGATTGATGCACAAATGGGTACTCAAACTTCCCCTGTGCCATAAAAGTGACAATAACCCTTAAGAGTGGCGTCACTCGGTCTAGCATAGGGCAATTGCACTTAAGAACATATGCAAATTAAAAATTAAAAAACAACCTAAGTAAAATAATGCAGGTGAAACAGGGTCAACGGGACCCTACACAGCTCGTGTAATGAGACACGACCCGTGAGAGGGCCCATCAAAGGGTACTTGGACATCTGGCTTGGTAGACGGCGTGGCACGGGCAATTACACGGTCTGTTAACCATAAAATGGTTCGTGAACCCGGTCGTCCGACCTCCCCCCCATCGACCAATTTTCAACTTAATCATGCATATATACATAAGTTTATGCAATGTCACCCCACTTAATCATGACTTCAGCAACACAATGGAACATACCAGTCACTTTCCCCGAAAATCATGCAAAATATCACCCAAAATCATCACTTTCATAGTTAGTACCTTAAGAACTCAACAATGGGGGCTTTCACCACCCCATGCACCCCCAACATCAACAACGGAAATTATGAGTCTTTAAATGAAGAAAGAACTAATCATTGACTAAGATCTACACATGCAAGCACCAAAATCAACATTTGAAGATAGAGCATTTAGTACTTACTTGATCAATAGCAATAAAGAAGAAGACTTGCTTTGAAAACTTGAGACCCACACTTAGTTAAGTTGTGAATCATATGATTAACTCACGAATCATCACAAATAAGATCGTCATTTGTTGGGCTTTTAAGATAGAAGATGAGAAAAGGAGAGAGGGAGCCATTAGAGTAGAGAGAGAAGGGGAAATCTTGAAGTGGGTTGTTGAGATCAACTGAGGGTATTTAAAATACCTTGGTCAACCTAGTTGACCATTTCTCTCTCCTTTACACGGACGGCCTCACGTCCCATTCCACATGTCTTGCCGCATTTGTACAATGTTGGCACTTACCTAACTTGGCGCTAACTGACGGCATCTCCATAGACGGCTTAACAGCCAGTGACAAGTGTTATGATTTATTTCATCGTCTATCTATGGACACTTGGCATAGTTTTCTAGATGAACTCACCTGGCTATCATGCATTGGTGCTTCACAATGGCATGTCATATGAAGCGTGTCACCTTGCATGATCCGTGTGGACCAACTGTGTGACTCCACTTGGCGATAGATTTTGCGTGTGTAGCACGGGTGCCCAGATGGCTCGTTTGTCATGTAACGGGCTATGTAAATAATCCGTGAGGTGACATTTTACATTTTGGTGTTCTTGTATGTTACATGCTCCACACGGTCTTCATACAGTGTCTCTCACGAGCCATTATATATGACACAGCCCGTGTATGTGGTCCATGTGCCCACACTTAGCAAATTTTTGGCTCGACATAGTTGGGGCATTTCAGCTTCAAGACATGTCTTCCGCCATCTATGCACTCATGAACTTCAAAATAGCACCTATACTCACCTAGACACACAACTCAAAAATAAGAAAATACATGACATATAAATTAAAGTTTTTCTTTTACTACTACAATGCATGGGTTGCCTCCCATGGAGCGCTTGATTTGATTTCGCGGCATGACGCATTGCCTTGACTACTCAGACTTCGTCAAGAAGCAAAACCTCAATCATTGAGGCCTCCTCTGCTGCACCAAAGTATTGCTTTACTCTCTGCCCATTTACCTTGAACCGGTCCGTGTTTTCTGCTTCTAGCTCAATTGCACCATAGGGAAACACCTAGCTAATTGTGTATGGGCCAGACCACCTTGACTTGACCTTACATGGGAAGAGTCTCAACCTGTAAAGTAAGACCTTACTACAAGAAAAAAGACTTTTAACGATCATTTCTTAACGAAGAGAAATGAATCCGGTCGTTACAAATACACATGCAGCGACCAAATTTTTTTGATCGTTATAAATATACTTATAGCGACCAAATTTTTTTCAGACGTTATAAATATATTATAGCATAAATATACTTAAAGTGACCACAGTTTTCTCCGATCATTATAAATACACTTCTAATGACCAATTTTTGTTCGGTTGTTAAAGACAAATTTTAATCCAACATTAATGAGGGGCTAAATTTGATCATTAAAAACATAACATTCCGTCGTTCAAACATATTAGTTAGTGTAAAAATATATTTTAATTAATATGAATGCAAAGATATCAGACTAAATCGTATTATAAGTATCACAAGTGTCGTTTTATTAATCATTATAAGAATCCTTCATCTTTTATAATTTTGGTTATTTCATAATAAAAAAATTTAATAAAAGAAAAAAAATATTCATGTATTATTTTCTAATAACTCTATCCATTATTTTTATTATAGTCAATTATATAAAATTTTAAAATATTGTAAAAATATTTAGTTACAATCTTTTTGGCACAATTATTTTTAACTTAAATATTTTCTTGATATAGTTTCTATATATATTCTTATTTTGAGAGATAATTTATTCATCTTTACTTGACTTTTTAAAATATGCAAGATGAAATACGTCAAATAAATTATAATGAAACAAAAATTAAAAATAGAAGTAATTATATTAAATAATAATTATGAGCTTATGAGATTAATTTAAGGTAGAAAAGTTATATAAATTTGGTAGTAAGTAATTTCTCAAGAGGATAGATGTTTCTCCACTTGCAAATTACCTCGATCAATAGACTTAAAAATCAGTATTCATTAATAATATTTTTTCTAATAAAAATTTATATTGTGCCGACTTTTTTCTTATTATTGGTTGTCAAACTAACAGGTGTATATAAAGAAAAATCATTCGTTTGAGTTAGAAAAGTATAAAGTGAAATTTTAGAAACAGACAATTTAACATTTACATGACATATAATTAATTGCTAAATTAATTAAGAGATCATGATTTTTTATTATTTAAAATTTAAGATGATATATTCGATTTGTATCTCATAATATTTTAATGATATTGAATTATTTATATTAGGTAAATACTATTAGTGTAAAAAGTGAAACTAAAAGAAGTTGGGGGGTTTTATCCATGAATCAATATACAAAAAGTCAATAACTTAAGGTGCAAAATACAAAAGAAATAACTTTATGTCTAGAACTAGAAACGACAAATTTATTTTTATTTAATTGTGAGAATAGAAATAAAGTTTATATTTCATTGTAGTTAATCTTTGATTTTGCATTAAAAAAAAGAAGATAATAGCTACTATTAATAAACTTACATGAAGTTTTTATACCTGTCTTGACAGATCATGTAGTGCATGTGAAGAACTCATCCTCAGAGAAAGTGTAAATAAGTATAAGAAATGGAAAATTTTTGAAGCACAGGAAGAATGCATTTCATATTTTAAAAAAAATATTCTAGTTTTTCTTTTACTATGAGTTAAAAATATAATATCATACAATTTGTATGTCTATATTTTTGAAATGTCACACAATATCATTCTTTATAGTTACTATGAAATTTTATATGAATATAATCAATTTGTATGTTTTCATATGTGCACGTATTTGTATGTGTGTGGGTATATATGCACTTTTGTTGATCTAATTTGTGGTTATAATTAAAGTTTTGATAACTAGAATTGAAGGGAGCATTGGAGCAATTGATAAAGTTGTTATCATGTGACCAGAAGGTCATGAGTTCAAACCTTGGTAATATCATTTGGCAGAAATGCAAGGTATTACCATATGCAATAGATCCTTGTGGTCGGTTCCTTCCCCTGAAGTGCACCTGCTTGCCTATATTTTTTTTAATAACTAGAATATCAGTTAGTGAAGAAATAATTTGGTTGCTGAAACGAGGTATAACGACCGAATTTAATCAGGTCGTTAAATTTTTAAGCACGGAGATTTTAACGACTGGTGACAACCGGATTTTAACCGATCATTATTGACTAATAACAACCAGATTTATACTTTTAGCGACGAAATTTCCCCTCGTTAAAGACCTATTTTCTAGTAGTGCCTTGTCACTAACACCAAAGCTCAGTTGGGCAATATGCTTGTCATGCTGAACCTTCATCCTTTGTTTGTATAGTGCTGCACTTTTATGTACGTGGAGACGAAACTCATCCAACTTATTGAGCTATTCAAGTCTCAAGTCAGCAGCCTCCTCTCAATTCATATTGAGCTTCTTCAAAGCCAGAGTGCCTTATGGTCTAACTCCACGAGTAGATGACAGGCTTTACCAAACACCCATTCCGCTAGATTGTGTTTTCGTTACTGTGAACAATAGCCAGATGTCACTACTCGACCAACTGGTATGGGGACACACCAATTGGTGTCTTATAAGTTGTTTTGTAAGCCCAAAGTCCATCATCTAGCTTCCTCGCCCAATTAGTCTAGGTAGCATTCACACACTTGGTCAGGATTTCCTTGATCTCTCTGTTTGACACTTCAATCTGTCCACTAGTTTGCAAGTGATAGGGTGTGGCAACCTTGTGTTGTTGGACTCTATATGTTGCATGTACAACACAGAAAACCTTGTCACAGAAGTAAGAACCCCCATCACTGATGATAGTTTTAGGTGTCCCGAATTTGGAAAAGATGTTCCACCTCAGAAATTAGAACACTCTTGCTCTTATTGTTTGATAATGCCACCGCCTCCACCCATTTGAAGACATAGTCCACTGCCACCAAGATGTACTTCATTCCATAAAAACTCACAAATGGGCCCATGAAGTCAATGCCCCAGACATCAAAAATCTCTACCTCAAGAATTGAGGTCATGGGCAGCTCTTGGTGCTTCGAGATGTTGCCCTGTCGTTGGCATTGGTCACACCCAAGCACCAAGTTGTAGGCATCTTTATAGATAGTGGGCCAGTAGTACCTACATTGGAGAATCTTTTTCACCATTCTTGCCCTACCATGATGACCCCTCACTGCAGATGAGTCACATGCCTCCATGATACTCAGCATCTCTGTCTCTTGAATGCACTGTCTGATAATCCCATCAGCATATATTCAGATCAAGTACGGGTCATCCCAGAAGTACCTATGCACATCAGAAAGAAACTTTTTTCTCTGGTGAGGATTAAGGCCCTCTGGCATAACATCGCTCACCAAAAAGTTAACAAAATCAACAAACCAAGGAACGAGGTCAACAGAAGATGCCAGTACCTGCTCATCGAGAAAGGAGTCATCGATGTTCAACCAATCCTTTAGTCTTGACTCATCCTCCAATATGGATAAATGCTCTACCACTTGATTCTCATATGGACCGTCTGCCACGCCTTAACCACTTTCTCATTCAAGTTTTTCCCATGCCTCTACATCATGGACCATGGTTGGTCATATGGTCCGTGCCATGATCCGTCTATCCTCACTTAATGTATTTTGCCTGCTTTTTGATGGTGATGCCTTCACGTCACTTCAATGAGACATTGTAAGGCTCGTTTCACGTCTGACGGACCCTTTAGTGTGCCATGATGCTTTCCTTAAACCATTTGACTACCGCGCCAGCTATTCCACCCTAAATTAACCAAGTGTGTGTCCACGATGGACCTCATGACTCGTGCGCAATCACATGAGTTATGTGGGTCCACGTAGACCTTCACTTGGCTTTATTTCCTCTCTAGTTGCCTAGGAAACTTCCAAATACCCATATTTTGGCCTCTTTACATTCATTTTACCCTCATTTGTCCCTTTATCCATGCCTCAGTAATTTTTCCTGAAAAACAACAAAAATAGACATCAAAATAATAAATTTTCTTGAGAACTCGCAAAACTCCTTTATTTCAAGTGTTATAAGAGTCGTATTTCTATGACTCATCATTAAACTGACTCACACTAGCCAAACTATGTAGCCGAGTGTAGGTGAGGATCAGGGCAATTCCCACCATCTTATGATGAGGTCCCCTTGAATTAGGAGTCCCTAAAATCAATAGAGAACTTATTATATTCTGTATCTGTTTGCACTTGTCCATGTGGTTTCGATTCGTTCTCTAACTAGCACATATTGAACGGTTATGGCAATGTTAGCATGATTGTTGTACAATTACTGGCTCATAAGTGACTGTTGTCGGATAAGAGAAACACCCAAAAGGGTCCCAAACTGAGTAATTTGAGTTGAGATGAGATGAGTTGAGATGAGTCCTTCTGAGATGAGTCTGATTTTATTGGTTGAGAGGTCACTTATCTACTCTTTATTCTTGCTTTAGATAGACATTTGACATGTTGAGTGTTACGATCTTGATGTTGTTTATTATTCCTATATTATTTTACCTGTTTCGATTTTCATTCAGCTATTTCACATACCATTACATTCCACATACTGATGTCCCCTTTTGGATTGCATCATTTTATAATGTAGATATGCGATAAAGGTTATTAGCATATGCACTGTTGAGGATCTTGAGGCATTCAGCAGCTTGGTGAGCCTCCCCTACTTCGGGGGGTTCGTCACCCATTTCCATCTCGCTTTAGAGTAGCTTTTGCTTAGGCTTCAATTTGATAGGGGTAGCCATGGGTCTGTCACTGGCACCACTTAATAGTGATAGAGACTATATAAACTAGATCTAGGATATTGGTAATTGCGAGTTATGAGCTAGTTTCTTTCTGCTAGATTTTCATTATATATTTATTTGAGATTAGATGATGAGATGTTCCTTTTTATTTCCATGTCTTCCACTGATTAGTAGAATGTATGAATGAACGAATGTGATGAGGCCAAGGGGTTCATTTGGGGACTAGAAATAGTCTCTGAGTGTCTGTTACGTCTAGGGTACCCTCCCGGGGCATGACACAGTCTATCAGTGCTAAGTATAATCCCACAGAATACTTGAAATAATCATATCTTTAGTAACTTGTAATGAACATAAAATCATAACATGAGTAGCTCTTAAACATACTTGACCTCAAATGGTGAGTCTAACTTGAAACATAAAAATAGATCATAATCATACATAAACCCTTGCTTTAAAATGAATGGCTCACAAGAGGTAAAATCTTGAAAATAGAGCTTAACTTCATACTTTCATAGTCATAGATAATTTCATGAATTCATAAGATGGTCACTTGCTTGTAAAACATGTAAATAACTTGAGAATTCTTGACTTGATGTTTCATCAAATACTTAGTGGGCACATATGAGAACATGTTTAAATCATGCAAAATGCAAGAGTATAGATCATGAAATAGTGAAATCAATGCATCTTAAAGTCATGTAAATCAGCCTACCAACATCATGGTAAAACCCCATCATGGGTAACTTGTAAATCATATTAAAACTTCACAATAGCTCATAGATTTCAAAGCTTCCTATCATGTATAGTCTCAATAAACAAAGATCAATCCATAGTATAAGTTTAAAATAGATATCCATGCACAATCAGCCATATTTGGTAAAGTCCAAACACAAATCATGCTTGCATTTCATAATAATAGATACTCATAGATAATACATCTTGAAATCATGCAATTTTTATAAAATTAGAAGATTAAGCTCCATGGGTGAAAGGACCCAATGGATGAAACTCATATACCTATATTTGGGGAATTCCTTGATTTAGACTTGAAGAGAACTTGGAGCTTGAATGGAGTACTTGAGATCTAGAATTAAGCTGGAGACACTTGGATTTGGATGAAATATTTGGCTAAGTCTAGGAGAGGTTTTTGAGTGATATAGAGTTGCAAAATGGCTAAGTACAAGTGTTTTCATGCATAAGTGGGCATGGGGATATGACCCCAAGGCCTTAAGGCCAAAATGAAAAACCAAGGAAAATAATACACTTGTTACGACCCAAGCCTAGGGCCTAGACATGATCAGTGAATGAGGAACCCGAAGGAACCACAAACAAGCCTCATAGCATATCATTAACATATCATTGGTCGTGGAAGTAATAAAAATGACAATAAGAGATAAGCATAATCAAGGAGAACTGGGGCTAAGGGTAAACTTCCATATCATAGACATCAAGAACAAGAGTCAAGGCTCATAGCATAGATACATAACATGTCCAACAACACCTCTCCGATATAGATAAGAGCGAGGGCCAACACAAGCAACCAGGCTCACCCTCATAGTTAATGTATACACAAAAGAAAGATAGTTTAGAACATGCATGAGACATAAGCAACGTCCCCGGAATAGAGGACTCATCAACAAGCTTGAGTGGAATAATACTAGCCACGTGGGTGGAGATGCTCAAGCGAGGCTCCAGTTCCTACATGGTGATATCATGTAGGAAGAGAGTATGTGTTAGTACGTTTGAATTTACTAAGTATGTAGGATGCAATGCAATAAGAGATAGGAAATTTGATCAAAATTTATAATCATAAGCAATAGATAGCATAATAGCAGTATGGAATGCATGAACAATGCTTATAGTAAAACATACTTGAAAATAACCATACTTACATAGGTCGTTTAACATAATACGGTGACATTATTAGATCATCCAAATACCTTGTACTAGAGAATGAGGAATATAGCATAGGTCATAACCCCTTCAAGTAGATAATGGGTAGTACATGAGGGTAAAGATATAACATAGTTTATAACCCCTACATGTAGACAAGAGATAATGAGTAGCATACGAGGGTAGGGAGGTAACATAGGTCATAACCCCTACATTTGTGCATATGATGGTAAGGCATATCACATAGTTCATAACCCCTTCATATGAGTGTATTGCATAACCCCAAATCATACACGAGGGTAAGGAGCACATCATAGTTCATAACCCCTACATGTAGTAATGAGTAAGTGAATAGCACATGAGGGTAAAGGTAGAATAAGTCATAACCCCTACATGTGTATATATTGTACAACCTCAAACCATACACGAGGGTAAGGAGTACAACATAGTTCTTAACCCCTACATGTGGATGTAAGTAAGTGAGTAGCATTGATTCATACATGAGGATAAGGTGTACAACATAGTTCATAACCCCTACATGTAGGAATTGCTCTTGCACTAGGGTAAAGCACATAACATAGATCATAACCCCTTGTAGTAGGCTTCACAATTTACAAGTGCTTAAATCTTAGCATAAGAACTCAATAACTCATCAATGATTCCCAAGAACATAACAACATGAGAGTCCAACAATTCACTTGCAATACCATAGGTGCTTTACATGTTCTAAACACACATATATACATTTCTTTCATCGTCATATACATACAATCCTTTCCATCATCATTTGATCATCATATAGTCATTTAACTCATAAGACATGCATAGAACCATCAATTCCTCAAGAACCCTAAATTGGACATTTTATCAAACACTTAGAGGGTGTGTAGTGCTAGTGTAAAACCATGCTTTTCAACAGTGTTATCATGCTAGAAAATTCAGTGTAAACCATAAATAGATACTTGGTAACACCCTCAAGCAATATACATCAAAACCCTTCATCAAGTCTCACATTAGATCTTAGATTCATAGCCTACAACATAGTAAAATAGTCACAATTTCATAAACCCCAACATAGCGTGCAGTGTTTTTCATAATAAATAGAACCTATTTGTAAATCAGTGTTAAATCATGCAATTTTAGGAAAAAAGAAGCTTGGGCATCATGGGTGAAAGGAACCCATGAAAGAAACCCACATACCTTAGATATGGAGAAGAACTTGATGAAGATTAAAGATGGAGAATTGAAGTTTGAGAGGAAATCCTTAGATCTAGAGAGTGTTTTGGGGCACTTGAATTTTGAGAGAAATATAAAGTGTTTGAGTGAATATTGGGGAACGTCTAGGATGATATGAGGGTGAAATAAGGCTAAGCATAGATATTTTCTCGTGTGGGAAGGCTTAGGCGCAAGACTTAAAAGTCTTGGACTGGACTTAAAAAATGACCAAAATAAGGCTCTGGTGCGTCGCATGGAGGACGTGCTTGAACACTATTTTGGGCTCACTTTGAAAATTCGAATTTTGCTACGATTGCTCTAAAATTCGGGTTACCTACTCAATTTTCCCCATGAACAAGAATATGAAGTCGGATTTCTAAAATAACGGACGGATTTTGAGATATATAGAAATTACAATTTTGGGGACTTTCAAGGCACATTTTCAAGCACTTTTTAGGGTCATTACAATATCTCTCCCTTGGGAACATTCACCCTCGAATGTCAAGAAATGTATATGTGAAGGTTAATCATGAACAAATCATACCCAACAAGAATGCAACAATACATTTAAAACACCATTTTCTAAACATTATCATAAGTGTCAAAATCGTCATGAACTTGTCAACATAAACATGGATGCATGCAAATGACACAGGGGCTGAAAAATAAGGCTTGGAATCATAAGTACTTGACATATCATCATAAGCTTGAATAGAAATGAAAGAGATACGGATATTGTTTCTCCATGCCCGCTCCTTGAGAGGCTCTTTCGACTAAATGAACCTTCCAAAGAGCTTTAACAAACACCATATCCTTTTTAATCAACTTTCCACCCACCTTCCATCCAATACCTCCACCAGGACCTTCTCCTAAGTCAGCTTATCCTCCATAACACCCACAACCTCAAAGAGTTCTTTGACACTAGAGTCACCAACACATCCCCTCAACCTAAAATCATGAAGAATCGGACAAGCCACAACCATATCCCTAGGTCAGTCCACCCTTATACAACTTTACCGACCTCCCTCCACATTCTATAAGGACTCACAACCATAAACTCATTTGTCAACCTTAATCACACATAACCCACTTGGCACCATAAACCATCTCAAGACCTCCAATCCATCAAATCAAATTCCACCATGATCATAAGACAAGACTTTATGTAATAAGAACATAGGGTAACCCTTATAAGCCTTTCTAGACCAATAAACCTATATAGCAAATTCTCACTAGCAACAAGGAATAATGAAAGGAATAGCAACTCCCAAAACCATCTTTGTCAATCAACTTTAAACACACACACACAAGCCACTTAGTACCAGACGTCACCATCTCCCCCATGGAAGACAACCTCCACTCAACAATCCCTCACCAAGACCTCCAACTCTATCAAGACGAAAATCAAAGCCTTATTTTACTAGACCCCTTCAACCATAGAAGATTCGGAACCATCAAATCCCTTACACCACCACTCTCAACCTAACCCAACCTAGTCAACCGGTGAACTCCTCCAACCATCTTCGTGTCACCCAAAGTTCTTCACTTTCCATAATTACCGAGCAACCTCACCTCCTCATAATTCAGAACATCACCCTCAAAAATTCATAAGCTCTCCCCACTTCCAGAAGCAATCAACACATCATCACCAAGAACCACCATGAACATAACAAGGTAGGGATTAAAGATCCTATTCATGAGACCTATAGACATGACCAGGTCATAAGTCAACCAAAAGACACCACCCTTAATTCAACTTACTGGAAAGGACATTCAATATCTCATTGGTCACCGAAAACAACCCAATAGGTATAACTTATGCTCAACACCCCTAACCCTTACAAGATTATAAATACAACCCCTTGGAGATCAATTGTACCCTAAAATAAGAAATAGATTTACCCCCTTCAATAATACTCAAGAAGGGTTATTAGGGAATTGGAATCTAACTCTACGGGCCCTACCATCAATGGAGACATAACATACATGCAAACAATCTACTCCAAGTATGATCTCAAACTCACCATATCCAATCCCACAAAACCATAAGTAAAGATCTAAATGCAGCATGACCGCGAAATAATTTTCATGGCCTTTCTAGCAACAATAGACTCATTAATGGGACATACACCAAAAGTCCACATAACCATCCGGAACATATGTGAAGCCCACTAGCAACAAAAGGAAACTTCAACATAATGGTAGTAACATCGGGCGCTTCATCCACCCCTTGCCTCCT
Organism: Solanum ossicruentum; assembly: GCA_025774065.1. Classification (NCBI taxonomy): domain Eukaryota; kingdom Viridiplantae; phylum Streptophyta; class Magnoliopsida; order Solanales; family Solanaceae; genus Solanum; species Solanum ossicruentum. Next base: position 12,403 of record JAOTQR010016906.1, read on the forward strand.
TTGTAGAGGATAGATACGATTATGTCTTGGAGCACTTCCTTAATCAATATACCCATTGGTCCTCCTGATTCACATGACCACCTTGACCTTGAAGATGGGCCTTCTTTCCCTTGTTACGGACATAAGGGCAATCAATAAGCTTGTGACCTTCCTTCCCACACCCGTAAGACGCTCTTGAATTCTTCAAGCATTTGCCATGATGATGCTTTTCACATTTTCGAAAACTCATTCCACTATTGCCACCTTGGAACCTTGGTCTATCCATTCCTTCCATAATAACACTCTTGTTTAGATTACTAGAAGACCCTTGACCTTGAAACTCAATACCTTAATGGAACCGATCATCCTAAAATCAAGCCCTCTTGTACTCTCAAATCCTCTTCTTTCTAAGCTTTTCACCCTCAAGTTGTTTGACATAAATCATGAGGTGGGACAAATCCATATCACTAATCAACATAGTGGACCAACATTCTTCATTCACTAAGTCGGAGATACCCACTATGAACTTGTTCATTCGAGCCCTTTGGTCCACAACCAAGTGAGGAGAATACTCAGAGAGTTGGTTAAACTTGAGGGCATACTCCCTCATGCTCATTGACCCTTGTCTCAAATTCATGAATTCTACCAATTTAGCTTCCCTACGCTCAAGAGAAAACAACCAATTAAGAAAGGTTGCCTTGAACTCTTCCCATAGAACCATATTGTTGACTTCCTTCTCCTCACTCCATTGATTTTACCATTTTTGTGCTACCCCTTTGAGTTGGTAGGCCTCCAACTCCACCTTATCTTCCGATCTAACACCCATGACGGCCAATACCTTATAAGTCTCAATAATAAACTCTTGTGGGTCTTCATCCACCCTTGACCCATAGAATCTGGTGGGATCATCCTCATAAAGTCTCTTACCCAAGAAGCCTGTGTAGGAGCATGAGGGGATTATGCCCTTTGATTGTCTTGGTTGTCCACAACTAGTGCAAGCAAAGTAAGAGCCTCCCAAAGCTCTACATTAGCCGATTGTTCCTCGAGAGTGCGGGCTCTTCTTCCTCTTGCGTTAGGCATAATCAACTAGCATTGAAAAGAACAATTGTTAGGGAAAAAACTTACTTCAACTTTATAGCATGACTTAGAATATGAAGAACGGAAACATCTCCCAAAATGTCCCATACCCTCCTATTCATAGCTGTAGTGCACAACAAAACCATGAATAAGGCTCTAATCAACATGATGTGTTAGACTCTGAGGATCTAACAACCTAGTGCTATAATACCATCATTGTCATGATCCAATCCTAGGGCCTAGACATGACCGGCGAATGGAGAACCCGAAAGAACCGCAAACAAGCCTCATAGCATATCATTACACATCCTAGCTCGTGGAAGCAATAAAAATGACAATAAGAGATAAGCCTAATCAAGGGGAAGTGGGGCTAAGGGTAAACTTCCATATCATAGACATCAAGAACAAGAGAGTCAATGCTCATAGCATAGATAAATAACATGTTCAACAACACCTCTACTACATAGATAAGAGCGGGGGACAAGAAAAGCAATTGGGCTCACCCTCATAGTTAATGTATACATAAAAGAAAGATAGTTTAGAAAATAGCATGAGATCATAAGAAACATCCCCAGAATGGAAGACTCACCAACAAGCTTGACTGAAACTGTACTAGCCATGTAGGTGGAGATGCTCAAGCAGGGCTCCGGTTCCTACATGGTGATATCATGTAGGCATAGAGTATGCGTTAGTATGTTTGAATGTACTAATATGTAGGATATAATGCAACAAAAGATAGGCAATATAATCAAAATGCATAATCATGAGCAATAGTTGCATAATAGCAATATCGTATGCATGAACAATGTTTGTAGTAAAAAATGTTTGAAAATAACCATACTTACATAGCTCATTTCACATAATAAGATGACATGCTTATATCATCCAAATACTTTGTACTAGAGGGTGAGGAATATAGCATAGATCATAATTCCATCTAGTGAGTAATAGGTAGTATATGAGGGTAACGAGATAGCATAGTTAATAATCCCTACATGTAGACAAGAGATAATGAGTAGCACGTGATGGTAGGGAGGTAACATAGGTCATAATCCCTAATGTGTACATATGAGGGTGCGACATACCACATAGTTCATAAACCCTTCACATGAGTATATTGCATAACCCCAAATCATACAAGAGGGTAAGGAGCACATCATAGCTCATAACCCCTACATGTAGTAATGAGTGAGTGAATAGCACATGAGGGTAAAGGTAGAATAAGTCATAACCCCTACATGTGTATATATTGCACAACCTCAAACCATACACGAGGGTAAGGAATACAACATAGTTCATAACCCCAACATATGGATATGAGTAAGTGAGTAGCATTAATTCATACATGAGGGTAAGGTGTACAACATAGTTCATGACCCCTACATGTAGGAATTGGCCTTGCACTAGAGGGTAAAGCACATAACATAGTTCATAACCCCTTCTAGTAGGCTTTACAATTTATAAGAACTTAAAACCTTAGCATAAGAACTCAATAACTCATCAATGATTCCAAAGAACATAACAACATGTGAGTCCAACAATTCACTTGCAATACCATAGGTATTTTACATGTTCTAAGCACACATATATACATTCCTTTCATCATCATATACATACATTCCTTTCCATCATCATTTTATCATCATTTCATCATCATATAATCATTCAACTCATAAGACATGCATCGAACCATCAATTCCTTAAGAACCCTAAACCAAATATTTTATCAAACACTTAGAGGGTGTGTAATGCTAGTGTAAAACTATGCATTTCAACAGTGCTATCATGCTAGAAAATTTAGTGTAAAACCATCAACAGACACTTGGTAATACCCTCAAGCGATATATATCAAAACTCTTCATCAAACCTCACATTAGTTCTTAGATTTCGTAGCCCACAACATAGTAAAATAGTCATAATTTCATAAACTCCAACATAGTGTGTAGTTATTTTCATAATAAATAAGATCTATTTGTAAATCAACGTTAAATCATGCAATTTTAGGAAAAAGGAAGCTTGGGCATCAAGGGTGAAAGGAACTTATGAAAGAAACTCACATATCTTAGCTTTGGAGATGAACTTGATGAAGATTGGAGATGAAAACTTGAAGCTTGAGAGGAAATCCTTAGATTCGTAGAGGGTTTTGGGGCACTTGAATTTTGAGAGAAATATAAGACTAAGTGTTTCAGTGAATATTGGAGAATGTCGAGGATGATATGAGGGTAAAATAAGGCTAAGTATAGGTATTTTCTCATGTGGAAAGGCTTAGGCCCAAGCTTAAAAGTCTTGGATTGGACTAAAATAAAGACCAAAATAAGGCACTGGCGTCGCGTGGAGGATGCACCTGAACACTATTTTGGGCTCATTTTGAAAATTCAAAATTTGCTACTGGTTTTAAAGTCCAAGTTAGACCCATTTTCCACTCAATTTTTTCCCTTGAACAAGAATATGAAATCAGATTTTTGAAATAACGCACGGATTTTGAGATATATCGAAATTACAATTCAGGGCAATTTCGAGGCACATTTTCGAGCACTTTTTAGGGTCGTTACAACACTAGACCGCGTCAGTTCCAAGATGCTGACCCATCGCACAGGCAACTCCAACACTAATCTATCCCCCTGGCATGTCGCGGCCAGGGCACAGATGGCTACCGGAAATCAAATTTTTGTGAAAATTATTTTTTCTATGAACCCTCGATATGACAACCCATTATGAGAAAAGATGTCCCACATTGGTAAAACATAGTAGAGACACTGAGTATATAAGTAAAGAACTGGTCTATATACTGTGAGGCGCCTTTTGTAGTGAGCTCAAAGGGACAAATTCGTAAAGTACAACAATCAAAATAGTAGAGTCAAAGCAAACCAGTGATAACATCTGGTGAGTTATCCTAATCCTGGTGACTAGCCATGGCATACAGGTAGTTTATGCTCCCGCATACACTTGATATAGCACCTCTATGGTTAACTAAAATAGATAGTACTATCGAAGAAGATTGGTCCTTGCTATCTCCCTCCTATGGTCTCAAAATCAAACACTCCTTCTACATATGATGTATCTAATCACACTTATTGTATAATTATTCCCCTCTCAACACTCTCCTATGTGAAGCCATATTATTTAACAATCATCCCCTCTTACTTAAGATTACAATCTCCTTAACCTTAATTTCCCTCAACTCACTGGGACAGAAATGATCAAGGAAGACATTCCCTTTTATTCTGCATCGCGAATTCAGCATGGTCACCTCGACGCTACTCCCATTGGCTAAACCAAATATTTGCTACATCCTTCAACGATTAAGAAAAACGTTCAACCTTCTCAACCTCATTAGCATGCATAGCTCGCAAAACATTCCTCATCTCATCAATGAAGTTTTGAGAGGCCTCCTCAACCTTAGACCCAGTGAAGACTAGAGTAGTCATCCTCAAGAAGTTTCTAAGGTTTGCTATAGCAGTCGTCTAGTAAGAGCTATATTCAGAGGCTAGTGGAATTTAATTAATACTTTGGGCAGCTATAATTTGAGTGAGCATAGCAATGGCTCCTCTGAAATTAGCATCTGAAATAGGGGCAGGCTGAATAGTAAGTGTCTGAGTAGACCTATTTGACCTAAAAGGTAGGCCCAGCCTCTTGTCCTTATCTAAAGAGGCACCTCCAGTGGGGGCATCTCAATATTTGAAGCTAAAGCATTCTTGTTTATGGTAGTGTGTTAGGAGACACAAGCGATAAACATGTAATGCATGAGTTAGGTAGGAACATTCATAGAAAAACTTTACTGCACGAACATAGATTGCAAAATAAGTTAGATAATTCCTAATGGACGATAGTGTTAGACCCCGTAATTAGCTAAATGGAGGTCAATTGCTCATTCGGGAAAATTGTTGTGATGGAGGTATATTTTAAATTTAACTAACTTATGGCGTGGGAGTATGGAATCAAGTGAATTTGGCGGATAAAAATTAAATTGAAGTCGGAAGTCCTTAATTGGATAGAAATAG